>QLTV01000437.1:582930-603894 GCA_003457575.1 Thermophis baileyi
TCTGTGGCTGCTCCGGCCCTCTGGAACCAGCTACCCCCTGAGATCCGGACCACCCCCACACTGCTGGCCTTCCGGAAAGCAGTGAAGACCTGGCTCTTCCGGCAGGCTTGGGGCCGTTGATCTCGCCTCTGTAATTGGCGAGGTCCGGCCATGAAACGGTATGCATGAGTTTTTTAACTGTTTTTAATTGTTTTTATTATGGTTTTTTTAACGGTTTTTTATATTGTTGTGAGCCGCCCAGAGTCCCTTGGGAGTTGGGCGGCATACAAATTTAATAAATAAATAAATAAAATAAAATCATTGATACAATAATTGCAAAATTTTAAAAGTCCGAATGCCAGGGAGATAAATTGTTTAATGGCTGATAATATTATTGATGTGTTTTAAAATTTAAGAAGTAATGCAAAGCAAAATCTGGTTATTTCTAATTATTGTAAGGTGATCTTACATCTTAAAACATAACATGCAAATCCTATACCTATTTCTGCAGATATCTTAGATCGTAGAATTTATTTATTTATTTTAGAAAATTTATATAGCTGCCTACTCACTCACAGTGACTCTAGGCCAGGGATATCAAACTCTTGTCATGTGATGTATCCCAACTTTTTTCCGCTTTGCTAAACCAGGGTTGGACGTGGCCAGCGCATGACGGGCCACGGGCCACAAGCACATGACGGGCCACGGGCCACGAGTTTGACACCCCTGCTCTAGGCAGATACGTTGTTTGTCATGAAATTGATAATTTATAAACAATTGTTGCTTGTAGATGTAATTCTTGCTTCTGTAAGCAGACAAAATGTTATTGACATATGATTAAAAAGAGTACAAGGACTGCTCTTACATTAAAATAAAAAATAATGGATCTGAATTTCAGAAACCTCTATTCAGGTCATGAATAATTAGCTGAGTCTAATATGTGTAGAATTTTACAATTCTTTCGTTTCATTTCAATGTCTTTCAATAGATCATTGAAAATGCTTTTTAATACAGGTGCTCAAATTTGTCTTATGTATTGTACGCAGACATTGAACCTCCACAAATTAGCTGTCCAAATGATATTGAAACATCAACTCTGGAAAACCAGAATTCAGCAAATATTAGCTGGCAGATTCCAGATGCAGTTGATAATTCTAGAGACGAGGTAAGCAAACATTAGAATGCAAACTATGTTTTACATCAGCGTGTATGTTAGTCATTATTGAAATAACCTAAGTAAACTGCACTTTCAGAAATTACTACATTAATTGCAACTGATGATGAAGATGATTAAGCCAACATTTTCCTTTTTTGCTCTTGATTTGGGTCATTTGTGAGTTGTATGATTCATCAGTACAGGAAGATAATGACAGAACAAGAGAAATTTTTATTTTTTGTTGAAAAGTGTTTCTTTTATGTTTGTGGCTAAATAAAATAGCTGCATGGATTTGCTTCACCAATCTAGATGGATTTTTTTCATCAGGACAAGTAGTTTGCCTTCATCCTTCTTAAATGCAAGTTGTATGTATTTTATGTAGCATTCAAATTGCTTTTTAATCAATGTGCTACAATATTTCATGGAGTATTGCAACACTGAATAGAATAGAATAGAATAGAATAGAATAGAATAGAATAGAATAGAATAGAATAGAATAGAATAGAATAGAATAGAATAGAATAGAATAGAATAGAATAGAATAGTCCCAAAGTGCATAGCTAAAAGTCTATGGAGATTCTCTGAAAGCATTTGCAAGGAAGTCCCAAAAGTGCTTTTTCAGGAGGCAACTGGACTTTCTTGTATTTTTCTTTGAAGACGTTTCGCTTCTCATCCAAGAAGCTTCTTCAGCTCTGACAGGGTAGTGGGGAATGGAAGGATTTATATTCCCTGCAGACAGCTTGCAAACATCTTCAAAGAAAAATACAGGAAAGTCCAGTTGCCTCCTGAAAAAGCACCTTTGGGACAACCATGACCTGGATGACTGAGAATCTCTACAGACATTTAATTGCAAGGAAGAAATCCATGCTTAATCTTAATTTCCTCTATTATGACAACAGAGATCACTAGTTCTTGATATTTAAGTTCATTTTTTGCTAAGAATTTACTACAATATTTCATCTACCTGTACTAAGATTGATCCTGTTAACAGGTGTTAGTTCAGGTTACTCCAGCCTTTATACCACCCTACCTTTTCCCAATTGGAGAAATTGACATTACATATACAGCAACAGACAGAGCTGGCAATGAGGCAAGCTGCTCTTTCAAGATCAAAGTGATTGGTGAGTGCTATTGAGAAAATATATATACTTTAGTATCTTAGATTAGATTTGGTGGCCAGCTTCCCACCCCACCCCCCACCCTAGCACTGATTAAATGGTCATACATATACCTGAAAACAGCTCAGTCTTGCATTTTGTTGCATCTGTAAGGAAATAAAATTCCAGATTTGTAAGCATTCTGTCAGTATATAAAGCCACCTTATGTTGAAAGCTGTTATTAATATACTCCTGGAAAATTATTTTCCCTTTTAAGAACAACGAAACTAAAAATATCTCTTTAATCTTTAAACTGGTTCAAATTGGCAGCCCAGTGCCAATTAAACAATGATCTTCTTTTAATTGAATTAGTTAACCTCTTTTATAAAAAAAAAAATCCAAGTGTATTTCTTACTTTAAGAACATCTTGATTTCATATAAATAAGCCCTGACTTTAGAATTGCTGTAGGAGCTTTGCATATTATGTTATGTCCATATTTTACAAGTACTCCTCGACTTAAAACTATTCATTTACCAACCATTTGAAGTTATAACAGCACTGAAAAAAGTAACTTATGGCCACATGACCATGGGGTCAAAATTCAGCCGTTTGGCAACTAGCATGTATTTATGAAGGTTGCCGCATCCTGAGGTTATATGATTGCTATTTGCGACTTCCCAGCTGGTTTCTGACAAGCAAAGTCAATGGGGAAGCTGGATTCGGCTGAACAACCACATAGTTCGTTTAACAACAGCAGTGGTTTGCTTAGCAACTGTGGTGAAAGAGGTCATAAAATTCAGACGTGACTCACTTAATAACTGCCTTGCTTAAGAAATTCTGGTCCCGATTGTCATCGTAAGTCAAGGATTACCTCTATTATATTCTTGGACCATGAAGAAGGTTAACAATTATACACAGGTCTGCCTTGGGCATAAGGTCAACATTTGCATTTTGATAAAACAATGATGGATAACCTTTTGGTAGGACCTCCCCCCACTTGTTTAGAAAGTTGATGAACTTTAATGGTTAAAAAGATTGTGTTGAATCAAATGCTGGACTTGCACATGTAAGCGTAAAATAGCACTTTCATTATATTGGTGCATTGTCTCAAAATGGCAAGAAATCTTGCTGCTGATTTTCTGCAGTTTTAATTGACTTTACAGTTCCCAGAGTCACTCTGAGTCTGGGGGTTCTCTTGTGCCTCAGATTTTTTACTCTTATAACAGATATTTAATATATATTTCTTTTGCTATTTTAAAGATACCATAAACATATTTCTGCTTTTCAGTTTACGTTTTCATCATCCATTTTATATTTGCGTAAGCCCCAGACCCCTGCAGTTCTCAGTTCTCTGTTCTCTTTTGTTTAGGGTAAAGCACAGTTATGTCTTGTTTGGTAGGATTTTATGAATAAGTCCTTTAAGATAATAGTGGGACATCTATGGGCTGTTGAACCTCCTGGCCATGTTTTATCTGCACTACAGCTTCATAATTGCACACTAGTAAAGCACTATGCTGATTCTTATCAGGTGAATAGTGTTATTGAATACATATGTCTGAAGTTAAAAGCTTGCCTCTGCAAATATGTACTATCCATTAACTTCATGGAGCTTCTTTCCAGGGTACATATGCGTAAGATCAACTGTGGTCTGCGCAGTGTCTAATGGTTGAAGGGTTGTGGAGAACAGATAAGTATCTGCTGTGATGGAAGCTGCATAGCAAGCTCTTTAAATATTTTAACACAGTCTTAAACATGATCTAAATATCCATGTTGCAAACATACTGATATGAAAATGTTTATGTTTCACTCAAGTCTAAAAGGAGAAACTATTTCAAACTTGTATGGAAAATCAATTTGATTCCTTCCTTCCTTCCTTCCTTCCTTCCTTCCTTCCTTCCTTCCTTCCTTCCTTCCTTCCTTCCTTCCTTCCTTCCTTCCTTCCTTCCTTTTTCATTCTTTCTTTTTCCTTTCTTTCTTTCTTCCTTCCTTCTTTCTTTCTTCCTTCCTTCCTTTTTGTCTCTTTCCTTCCTTCTTTCTTCCTTCCTTCCTTCCTTCCTTCCTTCCTTCCTTCCTTCCTTCCTTCCTTCCTTCCTTCCTTCCTTCCTTCTTTCTTTCTTTCTTTCTTTCTTTCTTTCTTTCTTTCTTTCTTTCTTTCTTTCTTTCTTTCTTTCTTTCTTTCTTTCTTTCTTTCTTTCTTTCTGTCATGTTCTTTATAACTTTAAATATTCAGACATTGAACCCCCAGTAATTGATGAATGCAGATCTCCACTACCAATTCAAATCACTGAGAAGGAGCACAGAGTAACGTGGGATGAGCCACAGTTTTCAGACAATTCAGGTGAGTGACTCTTTTTTTATAGGTTTGTTTTTTTCTACCTATTTTGGGCATTATTTTGGATTCCATTTGGATGAATTTTGACAATCAATTTGAAGTGTTCCTGCAGGAAATGCTATTATCTCAGGATGAAGCTAAGAAATTGCATCTTTCTTGATCCTAACTAGCATGAATTAAAATAGAAAATTCAGGATATTTTAAGTACGAATGTTTAAAGTACATTAATGTTTGAAGCACATTAAAGGATTGCCAAGTAACATTAATAAAGAACAATAACATTTTCCATTACTTTACTATTTAGAGCAAGAATTTAATCCATATTTAATATTTTTCTTGCAAAACTCAATCATTTATTATGTTCTGCAAAATGCAATGTACATTTAGAATTTAGAAAAGTAGAACAAGTTGTTTCGTTCATTGTATTGTCCTGGTAAATAAAAAGAATTTGAGGACTGATTAAATCATATTAAGGCTGAAAAGGCATTAATGCCTAATAGAATGAATTCTATAAAACCAGACTACATAGTCTGTAAATTATATTCCAGATACTTAAGGCTCAGAACCATTATTTGAGGTTCCATGTTATAAATGCGAAGCCTGTAGCTTTGAAGTATATTGGAAATGAAATTACCTCTATTTCCCTCTTTGTTTCTGACTATTTCAGGATCTGCCTTAATAATAACTAAAACTCACTCACCTGGAGATCTCTTTCCCAAAGGAGAAACACTGGTTCGGTATACAGCCACTGATGTGGCTGGAAATAACAGGACCTGTGAGATTAACATTGTCATAAGAGGTTTGTTTTTGTAGTGCTTATACTTGAAATTATTTGTACTGTTGAAGAGCACTAAAGAATATTCCCCCTCTGAATTCTGATTTTGGAATTTCAGATTTTGCAATGTTACATCCAGAGAGGCTCCAATTAATTTACAGTTCTCCATTACACTGGCTTTATTCTTTTTTAAAGAAAAGTTACTTTTATGCAGAGTATTCTGTACATATAATACAACAAGTTTTTGGTTTCTTAACCAAGTTTTGGTTTTGGTTGTTTAAAAAGTCAGTTGTAATGTCAGCATATGTGCAAATTGAACAAGAATTTTATTTTATTTTTTTAATGGAGTGACATAAATGAGACATATTGGAAAATACATTTACCCCTAGTAGGCCATAGGTTATGTAGCAGGAGCAGGAATCATGCAAACCTTAATCTAAAAATCTTATTTTTCAGGTTCTCCTTGTGAAATTCCCTTTACTCCTCTGAATGGTGATTTTAAATGCACTGAAAATGACTCAGGAGTTAATTGCACATTATTTTGCATGGAGGGATATGATTTCACAACAGGTTCCAATGAAAATTACTACTGTGCCTATGCAGATGGTATCTGGAATCCTCCTTACTCTAATCAGTGGCCTGACTGTTCTTGTAAGGTTTATCTATTATTCTTTCTTAAAGCCTTAATTTTATATAGAGTATTCTATACATAAAACATTCAAATGTTTTTCAATTGACTGTTATGTTTTGTCCTCCTAGTAGTTAAGTAATGAGAACTGAAAAAAATATAATCCAACTAATAAGAGTTTGATCATTACACACGCATACACAAAAATAGCCAGCTTTACACCATAGCCCTATTAGCCATTTGTGTGTTGGTGATTCACATCTGCCTGTAACATGTCTCTATATTTGAATGTTTGAGTGATCTCAGAAATCATTATTTTCCTGGGAGGTAGGGAGATGCCAACTACCCTAAACTTTAGTTTGGGACCTAAGTTGCTTTTCTTTCTTGAGCCTTTGTTGGGTGTTGTGTTACAGCTTTAAGAAAACCAGTGAACATTATAATTCTTTCCCAAAAGTGAATGGTACTAATTGAGGGCATTTGTTTTAGTGACACTTACCGTAGTTCTAAATTAACCTGGTTTATGGTGCTAGTTCCTGAGATGGAATTATTTCTATTTGAATAACTATCTTGGGGCGGTTATTAAAGGAAGATTGAGGGGATTCTCCCATCCCTAGAACTATCCTTTCTCCTTCTTACCAACATCTCCAGGAACAGGTCCGGGGTAAATCTGAATCTTTAACTTTAAAAGCAAATATTGAAATGTCCACAAATCAGATAGAGAAATAGATATTTAGCTATGTAGCTTATTTATCTGGAAAAAAGTCATATTGACTTGGATACATTTTAAAAGCAACACATATTTTGCCACTTGAGTACAGTTAGGATTTCATTGTAGGGTAGGGTAGGATAGGATATCGGTACTCCTCATTTAGCAACCAAAGTTGAGACCGGTGACTCAGTTGTTAAGCAAAGCAGTGACTAAGTGAAACTGCAACTATGCTTATGATCTTACTTTGTTTGCTTTACAAATTCACAAAGGTTATAATTACAAGGATTGGTCTTAAAGGTACTTTTTCATCACCATCATAACTGAATGGTTACTAAATGAAGCAGTCAGTAAACAAGGACTACTTATATTGTATCATATATATTATCTGGTACCTACATAGCGGTTGGGATCATCCTAGTTTGTTAATTTTTTCTTTATGCAAAAGAAACTAAAAATAGCTTTCACTTTAACATAATGTTTAACTTAACATAATTTAGTACAATTCCGCATATACATTTTGGTAGCAATGTACTACTAATAATATACTGTTTTTCAGTGAATCGTTTGGCAAATCACGGTTTTAAATCCTTTGAAATGTTGTATAAAGCAACACGATGTGATGACAATAATCTGCTTAAAAATTTTGTGGAAGTTTTTCAAAGTGCACTTGGTAAAATGGTGAGTTAATGGTAAATCATTATAAGATCCTAATGTGACAAAAACATAAAAGTGTGAACACTATAGAGACTGTGGCATGCCCTAGTATATTTGAAAACTGGAAAGGATATTTTTAGCAACCTTTGCCCTTTGTTGCTGAAAACCAGATTGGTGCAGTGACAGGGGACTCTTGAGTTTTAGTCCTCTTTAGCCACAATGCTAGCTGAGTGATCTTGGGCCAATCATTTCTGTCAGCCATAAGAAGAAAGAACTGGCAAGCCACTTCTGAAAAAAATGCTTCCAAGAAAACTTCACAGGATTATCCAGGCTGTTTTCAAGATTTAAAATTAATTGAAAGCATATTTCTCCTTCTTCTGTCTCTGCTATACCTCTGCCAAAAGCCAAACAGCTGATTGTGCAACCCAATTTCATACCCACTACTAGCCTCTTTGGGTCTTCAGCAGCACCCCTCTGATTGCCCACGTCTGGGGCGGACCACCCCCTCCCCACCTACCCCTTGGTAGACCACTCATTAAAAAAACCAAAAACCAATATCTCTGATTACAGAGTTAAATAATCAGTTACTAATTTAAATAGAAAACTACTGAAAGTAATAATTCATGTTACTTGAATTATGTACTATTTTTCCTACTCAAACGTTCTTTTATTACGTTACAGTTTGTCAAGGCTACTGAAACAAGGATATCTATTTCAGAAGTGAGTTAGGCAATCTAAATTAGACAAATGGCAGGAAGGTTGTGTTTTTAACTAACGTATAGAAGTATAAATAGTCCTCGACTTACAAGAATTCGTTTAGTCACCTTCGAAGTTACAACAGCACTGAAAAAATGTGACTTGACCATTTTCACACTTATGACCATTGCAGCATCCCCATGATCACATGATCAAAATTCAGACGCTTGGCAGTTGACTCATATTTATGACAGTTACAGTCATGTCCCGGGGTCTTGTGATTTCCTTTTGCAACCTTCTGGCAAGCAAAGTCAGTGGGGAAGCCAGATTCATATAACAGCCGTATTACTAACTTAACAACTGCATTGATTCCCTTAACCACTGTGGCAAGTAAAGTCATAAAATGAGTTGCAAAATTCACTTAACAACTATCTCGCTGAGCAACAGAAATTTTGGGCTCAGTTGTGGTGGTAAGTCGAGGATTACCTGTACAGATTTGAGAGGTTCCTACTCTTTTACCCTTCCGGAACACCATGAAGACCTGGCTTCTCCTCCAATGTTGGACAAGGTTGAGTTTGAGTCAGGAGGTTAATAGTCTGGTTAGTCTGGCACCTGGAGGAACAACTATGATTTTTATTCTGTTTTTACTGGTTGTTGTGAGGTGCCCAAGATCACTATATGAGATAGCAACAGCAATAGCACTTATATACCGCTTCACAGTGCTTTACAGCCCTCTCTAAGCAGTTTACAGAGTCAGCATATTGCCCCCAACAATCTGGGTCCTCATTTTACCCACCTCAGAAGGATGGAAGGATGAGTCTTGAGCCTGGTGAGATTTGAACTGCCAAATTGCTGGCTGACAGCAATCAGCAGAAGTAGCTGCAGTACTGCATTCTAACCACTGCACCACCGCAGCTCGTGGTATAGCCACAAGATAAATAGCCATAAAAATTGTTTAAATAAATGAATGGGTATATGGAAACCCAGTATGGTTTTTTTCCATGAGAAAAGGTAAATTATTGTATACAGGAAGTCCTCTAGTTACAACCATTCATTTAGCAACCATTCGAAGTCACACTGGCACTGAAAATATGGCCAGTCTTCACACTTACAAACCATTGCAACATCTCCCAAGATCACATGATCAAAATTCAGGTGCTTGGCAACCAGCATGTATTTATGACCTTGCAGCATCCCAGAGTCATGTGATCACCATTTGTGACCGCCCCCCCAAATAACCTCGGCTTCTAACAAACAAATTCAGTGGTGGAAGCCGGATGTGCTTAACAACCATTTGATTCATTTAACAGCTGCAGAGATTAGCTTCACAGCCGTGACAAAAATGGTTTTAAAATCGGGCAAAACTCTTTTAACAACCATCTTGCTTAGCAACAGAAATTCTGGTCCCAATTGTGGTCATAAGTCGAGAACTACCTGTAATCTTATTATGCCAACTAGAGAGTCACAAAAAAATGTGGTAGCCTTTGATTTTTGATTTTTTTTTTCAAAAAATGAAAAACCCTAGAGTTGGGGAAGGCGTAGAAAAACTCAAAGCATTCTGACCTAGGCTTCCTGATTAAATAACACGGCACAAACGGCACCTCACAAACCTCTTTTATTTGTAACGGCTGCTAATTATTCTCATTAGCAATCATCATAAATCCAAACAAAGTAAAGCAAGTCTTTTATTTGTAATGGCTGCTAATTATTTTCATTAGCAGTCGTCATAAGTCCAAACAAAGTAAAGCAAGTCCGACTAAAGTCTTTCAGGGAAAGGCAGATAACACACACGAACCTTTCTCTTCTTTGGCAAACTGACAAAGACCAATTTGCAGGACAAACTTGGCAAGTTCAAACAGGAACAAAAAATGAGTTGCAATGACGAGAACGAGAGATGAACTGAGTTACTTCCTGCAACGAACCCTTTCGTGTTCTCCACTTATATAGCCTATGGGAGGGGCCAATGATCCCCAAGCCTTACTCCTGAGTAGTCCTTCTCCTCTGTAACTGTTCTTGCCTTCTGGCAGCTCTGTGCCTACGCGCATTGAGAACAGGCTCCTCCTGTTCCTCTGCCTCGCTCATGTCAGTCTCTGGAGGTTCTGAAGGCAGGACAGACCTCCCCAATGGCCCTGGCTGGATCCCTGCTTCTGGCACCGAGTCTTCTCCAGACTCCAGGCCTGGCCCAGGTTCTTTCCCAACCTCCTCGCTGTCCGACTCTGCTGCCAGCTCCGCAGGCCACTGGCGGATCACAACACAAAGCTTGTGCCATATGTTTTAGCATCAGTCTGAAGATAGAGATTGCAGACTGATCACGGTGGCTGTTTTGGGTGTCAGATTATTACACTTAGCTTTCTGAGGCAACAATGGACAAAGGGGGAAATCCTAGAGGTTCCTGGGTGTCAGCTCTGCATTCTGCCAAAATAGGCAGAGCACACAGACACAAGGAAAACCACGGCAGGGAAGAGAAAGAGAAGCCATCTTTCTAATCCAGAAAGCTAGAAATTAGATTTATGTATTGTATGAGACGAGAAAGGGAGTAAAGCCAAATTGTCTAGCGTCACCCGGTGGTGAACTAATTATTTTTGTCACTGCTCTTTCCTGATGGGTTTATAGGTTCCATCGTTTTGCAATGACGTTGATGACATTGACTGCAGGTTTGAGGATCTGCCACAGAAACATTGCTTAGAATATAATTACGACTATGAAAATGGCTTTGCAATTGGTAAGTGAAACGACTTGCCCTTTATCGTCTATAAGCTCCGAAGAAAGAAATATTCAGCTTGTCTCCTATAGCCGTGATGGCGAACCTATGGCACGCGTGCCAGAGGTGGCACGCAGAGCCCTCTCTGTGGGCACGCGTGCCATCGCCAGCTGCTCCTCTGGTTTCCGGCACACACATGTGAGCCGGCCAGCTGGTCTTCGTGGGAGCCGGAGCACCAGAAAACGGCCCGAAAAACCACCTGAAAATGGCCTGAAAACGGCCCGAAAAATGGCCTGAAAATGGCCCAAAAAACGCCCCAAAAACAGGTGCGCGCCGGCCAGCTGATCTTTGGGTTTCCGGTGCTCCGGCACGCGCGAAGACCAGCTGGCCGGCGCACACATGTGCACCGGCCAGCTGGTCTTCGGGTTTCCAGAGCTCCAGCGCGCGCACATGCAAGTGCATTCCAATTTGGGCACTCGGTGCCAAAAAGGTTCACCATCACTGTCCTATAGTAATTCTGACTACAGGTAGTCCTCGACTTACGACCACAGTTGAGCCCAAAGTTTATGTTGTTAAATGAGACGTTTGTTAAGGGAGTTTTGTCCCATTTTACGACCTTTCTTGCCACAGCTGTTAAGTGAATCACTGCAGTTGATGAGTTAGTAACCCAGTTGTTAAGTGAATCTGGCTTCCCCATTGACTTTGCTTGTCAGAAGATCCCAAAAGGGGATCACATGACCTTGGGACACAGCAACAGTCATAAGTATAAGCCAAGTTGCCAAGCATCTGAAATTTGATCACATGTTCATGGGGATGCTACAAAGGTCGTAACTGTGAAAAACGGTCACAAGTCACTTTTTTCATTGATGTTGTAACTTTGAGCAGTCACTAAGTGAACTGTTGTAAGTTGAGGACTGCCTGTATGAATTGAGTCAGACCAGTGCTCCTGGTAAACCTGGGTAAGCACATTTGAAGAAGAAAAATAGAAAAATGGCCAGGAAAAAAAGAATAAACAATTAACACCTCCTTCCATCATTTATTTCTCCACTCCCTTCCCACTATGTTTCCTTTCCTAGAAACAGCAGTGTCAGGTCTGTATTTCATTCATTCATACTTTACCTCTCTGCTTAACCTTTGGGGTAGGAGTTGACCTTTCATGTCTGCATCTTATCCTGCAAATTGTCAAGTCAGTAGCTGTTGCTTATCCCTTTCTCTTCTCCTAAAAAATGCAATTGTGCTTGAACAGCTTGTTACCATTCATAAATGTTACTTGTTTCTCGTGGGATATTTATTTTCTCTCTCTCTCTCTCTCTCTCTCTCTCTCTCTCTCTCTCTCTCTCTCTCTCTATTACCAACAGGTCCTGGTGGCTGGGGTGCCATAAATCGGCTGGATTACTCTTACGATGATTTTGTTGAAGTAGATTCTGAAGAGCAACGACCTAAATTACCATCTGATTCTATGGATGTGGCAAACTCCCGGGTCAAAAGACACAAAAAAATAAATATGCCCATGTCAGACCACAAAATAAAGTTAATTTTTAATATCACTGGTATGAAAACGTTTGTCTTTTTATTATTTAGGAATATGGAGTACACCTTTTTAAAATGGAGCATATTTTGAGTGTTTTGTAAATAGAACACCCATAGGAATTATGTTGAACACTTCACAGGTTGAAGAATTTTTCTATTCTTCTGCATGCTTCTAAAGAGCATTATGCTAATTAACTTTGTAATGCCTCTGTCTTTTGCATAAGATGATTGTTTTTTAATCATAGCTACTGTACCACTGCCTGACAAACGCAATGATTCTCTGGAAGCAGATAACCAGCAGCGCCTTCTAAAAACACTAGAGAGGATCACAAATAGATTGAAAAGAACCCTCAACAAGCATCCCATGTATTCTTTTCAGTTGTCTTCTGAGTTGCTTATAGCTGACATCAATTCTCTAGAAGCCGAAAAGGCTTTTCTCTTCTGCAAACCGGGCTCTGTTCTACGGGGGCGAATGTGTGGTAGGTAATTTTAATCTCAGTTAATTTAATTTATTATTTTTGGAAGGCTATCAGTTTGGAGTTATTGCATATGTCAACTTTCAAGGAAGAATCAAAAGAATCATATAATGACAATCCTAAATTCGCTGTTAATCTATCTTATTTATTTTCACTTTGGAAAAGTTTGGCTCCTCAACTAATTTCCTACCTCTTGGGGAAGGCTTCCTTCAGTAGGATGGGGGAGGGGTGGGAACAGCAATAGCAATAGTACTTATATACCGCTTCACAGTGCTTCATAGCCCTCTCTAAGCGGTTTACAGAGTTAGCATATTACCCCCAACAATTTGGGTCCTCATTTTACCGACCTCGAAAGGATGGAAGGCTGAGTCAACCTGGTGAGATTTGAACTGCCAAATTGCAGGCAGCTGGCAGTCAGCAGAAGTAGCCTGCAGTACTGCACTCTAACCACTGCGCCACCGTGGCTCTTCTGTTTTTCTATGATACTAATAAATTCTTGTACTGCATGAAGTTCCACAAATCCTCCAGAATAGCTTTGGTGGAGCCTAGAGACATGAAGGAAGAAGAGATACTCAGAATTGCTTCTTTCTCCTTCACCCATAGAAGTATTTCATCAGTAGCACACAACTATTTGGATTTCAGCAGTTATGACTATTTTAACACATTTTCAGGTAATCTGTAATTATCTGTTCAATCAATCAGGTAGCTAATATAGTTTTTGCATACGTAGGAACTGTGTGATAATGCACATACAGATTACATTGCCATCTGCAGTTTGAGAATTAGATCACAATATATGTTAAACAATCATTGTTCTACACCCAACATTTTATTCATATTTTATCTAATTAAATTCCAGTTAACTGTCCTTTGGGTACTTACTATTCTCTGGAACATCATGCATGTGAAAGTTGCTGGATTGGATCATATCAAGATGAGGAAGGACAGCTAGAATGTAAAAATTGTCCAACTAACACCTATACTGAATATCTCCATTCCAGAAGCATGTCAGAATGCAAAGGTAGGAAATTTGCAGTCATATACATTATATTTGTATATGTATAATAATATTTCACAATGTAATATTTCACAAATGAAGGCGAAGTCCGAAAGCTCAGAAGAAAAACCTCTGGTCCCGGTGACTGACCTAGATTGGATCCTGGATATAATATTTATTTATTTAGCTATTGATGGAACCAGTATTTTTTTTATTTAAACATGAAAACAAATGTTTATGCTTATTTAAATTATGTTTATTCTAGATGTTTGGAAACAAAATTTAAATTTACATTAAAGAATGTTCTGTTTTTATAAAAGTGACTCTATTTGTTTATAAAATACCACAACTTTTTAGAAAGATGTGTGTGTATGTGTGTGTCAACCATCTGACTAGTGCACCCAAAACAAGTAAACACTCTCGGGAGCTTTGAATCCTCAAAAGTAAAGCTTTATTGGATATACCATTTTGGTACTGAAGAATCAAAACCAGCTCTAGTTTTCCTGTGCAAATGCTTGCCTAGTTAAACAATAGCTTCCCTTTCTCCCCACCTCTGGGTGATCACATTGTCCAATTATGAGACATCCTTTTGTTATGGGAACAGTCCACCTCCTTCTCAAACACCTGCAGTCCTGACCTTTATGGTTTTTAGGCTCTCACGTTCCGTGCACAACTTCTCAGCACTCCATTCCACCCTTCCCTCCCCCCAGTTCATTGGCAAGTTGAATAGCGATAAGGTTTCAAAGAAGCAAAGCAGTTCAATCTTGACTCTGTGTGTGTGTGTGTGTGTGTGTGTGTGTGTGTGTGTGAGAGAGAGAGAGAGAGAGAGAGAGAGAGAGAGAGATGAGTCTGATCACTGCATCTAATCTGGTTTTTTTCCAAAAGTAGCCAGCAAGATAATCTCTTTTTCAAGAAGTTATACAGGTAGTCCTCAACTTACCACTATTTGTTCAGCAACCATTTGAAATTACAATGGCACTGAAAAAAGGGACTTATAACCAGTCCTTGCACTTATGACCATCTCAGCATCCTCACGGTCACATAATCAAAATTTGGGTACTTGGCAACTGGCATGTATTTACAACAGTTGCAGCATTCTGGGGTCATGTGGTCACAATTTGGGACCTTCTGGCTGGTTTCTGACAAGCAAAGTCAATGGGGGAAGCCATATTTGCTTAACGACTGGATGAATTCACTGAACTGCAATGATTCGCTTAACAACAGTGGCAAGAAAAGTTGTAAAATTTGGCACAACTGATTTAACAATTGCCTTGCTTAGCAAAAGAAATTCTGCTCTCAATAACAGTCATAAGTTGAGGTCTACCTGTAGGCTACAGAAAGTAAAATGCCCTTGTAACAATTATCCAATTTCTCTGAATACAAAGTCGAAGCAGTATATCAGATATTATCAAGTAGAGGAAAACATCATTAGAAGTAAATAAATTGACAATTACTGGAAAAGAAAGCTGCAGTGGAAATGAAAGCAATTCTTTTATTGTGGTTCTGTGATAAATTGCATTAGAATCAGTGTTCCTGCATAAATACATTAGTTTAAATAACTATTTTTACAGAAATGGCTCCCAAAATAGTTAAGGACAATAAAAATAGCAGTTGAAACACAACAGCTTCAAATATGAATGAAATTATTAAATCAGGAAGTTAGAATGGCAGACTAAAACAATTACAATAAGATCCTAATAATAACTTGCATGCTTTTCACAGTTTTTATAATTTATACTTTTTCTTCTTCTTTTGTCTCAGTAATTATGTGGTCTTTTCAGTGGAGCTAATATATCAGTTTTATTATAACAGAATGCCAATCATCAAAAAAAGCTTCTTTATTCTCTGTTCTTCACATTTTTATGATAGAGTAGTTTATGGTTTCAATGGAGTGTTCTAAACAAAACACCGAGCTTCTGCAATAAACATATCCATATTTGTGGCAGATCCTCTTTACAAATTGTATTTTGCAAGCTAATACGCTTAGCTTGCTCTAGGCTTCTAAATCGCCAGTTACACCTCATTGCAGATGCCGTTGTTCTGCATTGGATTGCTGGGTTTATTTTTGCTCTTATTTTTTAGCTGCTTGGAATTGATGTGCATTTTTTAAAATTAGAGATTCTTAATTAGGTTGTACTATTCTCATATACTCAGCTCAGTGCAAGCCGGGAACCTCTTCTCCAAACGGCCTTGAGATCTGTGAATCATGTCCCTTTGGCAAATATCAACCTACCACTGGATCTAAGCACTGCATTTTTTGTCCAGAAAATATGTCAACAGTCAAAAGAGGAGCTGTGGATATATCAGCATGTGGAGGTTTGTGACATCTAGATTCCAGGAAACAGCATGTTGCTAAATACCATGCAGTATCTATCAGTCCCCTTCCCTGATCCCTGCATAACTGAAATATTTTTAAGTAGTAGCATGCATTATGTCTGTAGTCGATCTTATTTATCTAGTGGACCTTAATTTTCTGCACAAAGGATTTGAACTGTAGTCATACTTTAAAGAAACAACCTCCTGAGACCTCTGTTTAGACAGAGTACTTGTTTATGTTAGCAAATATTAGTTTGTAGTTTCCAACAGTGTGCTGGTAACAATAGCAGATTATTTCCATATGTTATTAGTGCTTTTATTTGTTTCTTGCATAATATAAACATGGGGAAAAGCAATATTACTTTTTGCCAATTTCTGGCTAAACTTTAAAATAGTTTTGCTTGTCCTCTGAGAAATAAATCTGTTTCTGTTGCCAGTGCAGAATTAGAAATATGAGGAAAAGTAGGATATAAATCTAACAAATAAACAAACAGGCCATATTATTTGGCAAATATCAAGTATTTGACATTTGGTGCTGTTTTGGGGTCATATGTCTATGGAGATGCTCAATCATCCAGGTCATGGTTGTCTCAAAGGTCCTTTTTTCCAAATGGCAACTGGACTTTCTTGGGTTTTTTTTCCCTTTGAAAATGTTTCAATTCTCATTCAAGAAGGAGAACTGAGGAAACTTCTTGGATGAGAAATGTAATGTTTTCAAAATTAAAAAAACAAAAACCAAGAAAGTCCAATTGCCTTTTGGAAAAAGCATTTTTGGGGTCATTGTTTGTAACTTCAAGGTATGCAAAACATTGAAAAACATGTCTATTCTCTTTTTCTGATATATTGGCCTTCTGAAAACTTAAGATTGTGGCTGCAAGATAAGAAATTTGGAATTCCCGGAGTACAAATGGATACTTGTTTAATTCTCTTTTTATATGACCATTTTAAGTTAATCTTGCACTGTGTTGCAAACCTAGTGACATTTCTGAGTAAACGTATGCATATAAGATTGGAATTTGGGAAATGTTATCTAGATGACAGGTATTTGGTACAATAATCTGGTTCTGGAACATTTAAATTCACTTGGTTGATGATATGGTTCGCATCCATCCAAAACTTTCCATTGATTGAAACAGGTCTTTTCTCTTTTGTAAAACAATGTTAAAATGATATATCAGTGCATAAAAGAAGATTCTGTTGTGTGCTTTGCAGTTCCTTGCCCAGCTGGAGAATTCTCACGTTCTGGTTTAATGCCATGCCATCCTTGTCCCAGGGATTATTACCAACCTGATCCAGGAAAGTCCTATTGCTTATCTTGTCCATTTTATGGAACAACAACTATCATTGGAGCCAGATCTATAGCAGACTGCTCAAGTAGGTTATATTCTCTAAAGGGTATGAAAATGATCAGCAATAAACATAAGGGTCAGAAGAGCTTGACTCTTCATGTATTTACAAATGGCTGTCTCGTGCTTAAAGAGAAGTTAGGTTGCGCCTTTGCTAAGAGAATATAGACAGGAAACAGCTATCAAGATACCATTACACAGTTCACATGGAACAAAAATAACAAGGAAAGGGATCTCAATGAACAGAACAGAGCCTGTTTATATCACAGTAGTACTTTGGGAGAGGTAGACCCATCCTGTGATTAATAGCCCCATCTCTCAGACGAATCCTGAACAATTCTTTTCATCGTCTTAAACACCAGTTTTCTAGGAAAAGATGATCCATACACAAGCTACAATGACACATATGTAGGTCTCCTTTGCTTTCTCAATTTTCCTCAATAACCTCATTTGAGTTCAGTTCAATGTAGATGGTTTAATATATAAAATTAGGCAATGGCATAGGAACATAGAATAGTGTGGGTCTTATGGTTACACCTCCGATGTTACAATCCTGATAGCCAGTTCTAAACCTTGATGAGGAATGGGTAGAAAATTATTCTGTTCCTGAATTTAACTACCTTTTCTCTTACATTGTCACTGCCAGATCTCCTGGTTAGCACAAGATCTGAATTGAGTTTGCATGGATGAAGTATGCTGGAAGTTAAAATACTCAGATTTTATACTAAAACGCTGAAGAACCATACTGATTCTGATCATGACAGGATATGTGACAGAAAGAGTTCAGTGCCTCATCAATAGTAGAAACGAGTCCATCTGAAGAAATATAACACATTTTGATATTCGTGCTTTAAATGGATATAGTTAGATCTCTCTATGGTACGGTATATACTCAGTACAGTGGTGGGTTGCTGCCGGTTTGGACCGATTCTCCCGTACCGGTAGCAGAAATTTGCATCCGCTCGCCGAACCGGCAGCAATGTCCGGCTGCCCACGCCCCCGAACTGGTTCTCTGGTCGCCGCGGCTGGAAAAAGAACCCTCTGTGCATGCGCAGAGAGTCATTTCTGTGTCATGACATAGGTGCGCGAGCGAAGCGAGCACACACGTGCAAAACACGCACTTCCGTCACGATGCGAACCGGTAGGGAAGTGGAACCCACCCCTGACTCAGTAGCTATATTCCTTTTCAGGTATCGCAACATTTATGGTATTAGAGTCATGACTTAGAGGATTTCATCAGTGGGATTTTTTTACAGTTGATTTCATGTCAATCCCGTTTAGGTTTTGGCTCTACTTTTTCTGCAGCGGAGGAGAGTGTGGTGCTTCCAGTTGCTCCAGAAAATATCAGCAAGGACCCCAAAGTCAGCAGCCAGGCAAGAACAGCCATCGTGATTTCCCAGAATGCTCAATTACAGAGAAAGTAGAAAGCTTGTGGGGGAAAAACCCATTGAAAACGATGGGTTTGAAAGTTAAATGGTTGCTGCCTCTCGTAGTGTTCTTTATTTCATTTGTATCCCATGCACCAGTGTCTGCGACAGCTCACTACTTTTTTGGAATGATGAAAGAGGGATCCTGGCATTACACTGCAAATCCTCCCCCCCCCCCCCCGGTATGGGTGCAATGGCATGGTGCATGTAGATAAGGGGTAGATCCTGTGCTATAATGCCATAATGTTGTCTTCATCACTGTTCCCCTCTCCGCCCCCTGCAAATGCTGGTGATCTCATATGGGTAGTCCATATGGGTAGATTTATGACCACAAGAATTTCCATTGCTAACCAAGGTGGTTGTTTGTTAAGTGAGCCATGCTTGATTTTACCCTTTTTTTGGCCACAATTGTTAAATGAATCATTGCAGTTCTACACTGAATCACACATTTATTAAGGCCAGCTTTCTTCATTGACTCTGCTTGTCAGAAGCCAGCTGGCAAAGGGTGATCAGATGACCCCAGCATGCTGTGATAATCATAAATACATGCCAGTTACCAAGCTCACGAGTTTTCTGTTTTGACCTAGGCGTTCCCAAACCACGAAGCAAACTCCTTGTGTCGATAAAAACCCCTTTTTATTCAGTTACTGTGAATTTCTCACATTCACCTCCAACAAAGTCTTTCTAGAGAGCGTTTACAGTCACAGACCTTATCTGGCTTGGAGAGCTGCAAGGCCAATATCTTCAAAATTTGGCAAGGATTTTCTGAGAGCCATAAACCAATTAAGCGAACTAATTGTCTCCTGCAAACTCCCCTCCCCGTTCGCTCCTCTTTTATTTCCTATGGGAGGGGCCATTCATCGTCCACCTGTGGCCTTACTCCTAAGTCGACCCTTGTTCCTCAGCTGTTCCCATCGTCTGGCAACTCTGCGCATGCGCACACTGGGAACAGGTTCCAGCTGTTCCTCTGCCTCACTGCTGTCTGACTCCAAAGGCAACTGATAACTGTCACACTGCCCTGGCCCCATCTCTGCCTCCGACGCAGAGCCTTCCCCAGACTCCAGGATTGGCCCATGTTCCTCCCCAACCTCCTCACTGTCCGAATCTGCTGCCAGCTCTGCTGGCCGCTGGCGGGCCACAACATTTTGATTACATGATGACACGAATGCTGTCAGTGTTGTAAGTGCGAGGACTAGTTGTAAGTCACTTTTTTCAATGCCATTCTAACTTTGAACAATCATTAAACCCATGGTTGTAAATTGAGGATTACCTGTATTTAATTCAAGAAATGTAACATAGTATACATTCCTTCCCCCCGCCATTTTATTTTCACCACACATATTTGTGCGTTTATAACATCTAAAGAGACTTAACATTTAGAGACCAGATAGGAAGCCTGAACTGCAATTTGCTATTGAACAGGTAATGTTTTCTTTGCCTATATTTTTGCTTTGTCTTTTCTTCCATTGACAACAGATATTCCATGAATGTTTCCTGCAACCATGTCATAACAGTGGAACTTGCAAACAGGTTGGAAGTGGTTACATTTGCATATGCCCACCAGGATATGCAGGTAAGTAATAAGGTTGCAACCCTCCCTAAATATCATGCTTCGACAGATATATTGCCTTTGAAGAAAAAGAAATATATTAAGAAGTGTTCCATGAATATTCAAACAAGGAATAGAAACATTTCTTGAAAAGCAGGCCCACTTTTTCCTATGAGGGACTAGAGCAGCGGTTCTCAACCTGTGGGTCGCGACCCCTTTGGGGGTCGAACGCCCATTTCACAGCGGTCGCCGCGCGCGTTAGCCCGCCATCTTGGTGCCACCGTCACTGCAGGGGTGAAAAGGTCCCGGTTCGGCCGTGCCTGCGGGTCGCCGGACAGCTGGTAGCCCGGACGCCGCCATTTGGGTTCTTCTACCCTCTGCGCATGCGCAGAATGCTTTGCGCATGCGCAGAGGGTAAAAGAACCCAAATGGTGGCATCCGGGTGGGTGGGCGGCGCCTCGCGCTACCTTGGTGACCGGCTCTACGGTGACCGACAGGTACGAGCGAACCAGGAGCATTTCATCCCTGCTCATTCCCCAGGTGTGCCTTGTGAAGATGGGTGGGGCACTCTTCTCCCGCGTAGCCTGCTCAGTCT
>QLTV01000437.1:630691-701237 GCA_003457575.1 Thermophis baileyi
AAGGCGTTCTGCGCATGCGCAGAGGGTAAAAGAACCCAAATGGCGGCGTCCGGGCGGGTGGGTGAAGTCTCCCGCTTCTGTCGCTACTGGCTGTCCGGCGACCTGCAGGTACGGCCGAACCGGGAGCATTTCACCCCTGCAGTGACAGTGGCACCAAGATGGTGGGCTAACGCACACGGCGACCCCTGTGAAATGGTCGTTCGACCCCCAAAGGGGTCGCGACCCACAGGTTGAGAACCGCTGTCATAAAGGAAAGGGAAATATTATTAAATCATTCAGTGAAGCGGTGGTGGAACACAAGCTTATCTGAGATTATGTAAAAAATATTGGATATTGGACATCTCTGTTGCATTCCAGAAATGGAGTAACAGTGAAATTCTTTCTGAATTTCTATCCAACCTACATTCCTTTTTGTTCCTAATTTACTTTCTAATAATATAAGATTTTTCTGCTCTCCAGCTACTTAATACTAGCATTTAGTGTGATTTCCATTTCCCTTTTGGGGGTGTAGTAATGTTTTAGCAATATATTTTGCATAATCAAAATGATGTTGTTGTTTTTCTTCAAGCTATTTCCTGTGGTATTCCACCCCACCCTAAAAACGGTGCAATCGATGGCTCCAGATTTACGTTTGGTAGTAAAGTAATGTTCAGGTAGGAGATCATTATATCTGGGACTTGTTATTTGGCAACAAATATGGAAAATATATAATAATCATTGGGGAAAAATTAATAGAATATATGTAATGCATTTAGTCTATATTAGAAATACTACAAAGTATTTATTTATTTATATCCCACCTTTATTATGTGTACAAATAACTCAAGGCAGCGAATATATCCAACACACCTTCCTCTCCTATTTTCTCCACAACAAAGCTGGGAGATAGGTTGGGCTGCAGTACTGAAAATACTGAAGTGCATATTGTAAAAGTTATTGGGAAAACTATCTGCTTCCATCTGTGAAATTATCAATTCGCATATTTTGTATTTTGGAAGAAGCTGGACATTGATACTTGCATTGGGTTTTTTTTTTCTCGCAAACAAGGCAATAACTACTTTGTAATAATAATGTATGCAATGAAATTGTATTGCTGTCATTGACTATGAAATATTTTAAACGTTCTAAAGGTTAACCTGCTTTGAAACTATATATGAATGGGCTTGGTTAGAGAAATACAAATATTTAATAATTATAGTATCTTTTGTAAAATAGTTCAGTTTGGAAAGTAACTTTTGTCTGTTATTTATCTTTGACATAGTACAGGTAGTCCATATTTAACAATGGTAATTGGGACCAGCAACTCCATAGCTAAGTTGCATGACCTTAAGGCAGGGCTGTCAAACTCGCAGCCCGCAGGCTGGATGCGTCGCGTGCTGGCCACGCCCGGTTTAGTGAAGGGGAGAAAGTCACAATACGTCACGTGACGCCACGAGTTTGACACCCCTGCCTTAAGGCATGATTTCACATGACTTACAACAGCAGTTACAGCAACTCCAGTTACTGTGGTTAGGTGAATCCTGTGTGATCACGGAGTCCCATCGTTCCATAATCACCATTTGCCAGCTTCTCCATTGACTTTGCTTGTCAGAAGCTGGCAGTGAAGATTGCAAACTGTGATCATGTGACTGCTGCAACCATCATCAATGTCAGACAGTTGCCAAGCATCCGAATTACAGACACTAGTCATAAATCCACTCAATCAGTGCCATTGTAACTTCAAATAGCCACTAAATGGGTGGTAACTAAACGAGGGACTATCCAGATTTGACGCAGTAATATCTACTTAACCTACAGTATATTTCACAGAGCATGCCATGTAAATATCACATGATACTCATTTGATGCTTTATTTTGCTGTGGCAGGAATTACAGAGGAGATGGTAGTCTTTATACTTGCTCTCATGCACTGATTGCTCTGTAGCTGGTCAGAAATCTGGAAAAGTGGAAAGAATGATAAACTTTTAAAAATATAACTGCTGGCTATAGAAGATTATGTTTTACATAGTTAGAATGATAGTGTAGTGATTTGTGCTGATAAATGGCCACAGCTATCTTATTTCAGTTGCAGCTTTATATTTGAGAATTCATGCTAATACATCAGGAGAAATACTGTGAAACAGGCATGTACCATAATATATTTATGTCTATTTATTTTTTTGTCTACCTACAGATGTGAAGAAGGATACGTTTTAGTGGGTGAAGCAGAAGCAACATGTCTAGCGAATGGCAGATGGAACAATTCTTCCCCATTTTGTGAATTAGTACAATGTTCCCTCCCAAAAGCAATAAAGAATGGAAAATATATCACGAACGGTGTGATGTACCTTTCTAATGTATCTTACACGTGTGACATGGGGTACAGGTAATCAGAAAACCAGATCTTATTTGGTATATACCATGCCCTTGTTAAAATTGCAGAGGAAAAACTAACATGTATTCATGAGTTGAAAATATATGCAAAATGTTCCATACGGAACTTAAACTGCGTTTTATTATTTGGTGCCATATATTATTGCACATTGGAAGGCAAATGAGTTTCAAAATACTGTTTCCTAATCATTTTTGAAGCATGCACATTCTGACTGACTCAACATGGTTATTCAAGATTTGTGCTCCAAAGGTTATTACTTATAATTCAGAAATGATGCACAGGTAGTCCTTGACCTACAACCACAATTGAGGCCAACATTTCTGTTGCTAAGCAAGGCAGTTGTTAAGTGACTTTTGCCTCATTTTACGACCTTTCTTGCCATGGTTGCTAAGTGAAGCACTACAGTTGTTAAGTTAGTAATATGGTGGCTAAGTGACTTGTCTTCCCCATTGTCTTTGTCAGAAGGTCACAAAAGGTGATCATGTGATCCCAAGACACTGCAACCGTGAGAAATACATGCCAGTAGCCAAGCGTCCAAATTTTAATCACATGACCGTTAGGATACTGCAATAGTTACGGCATAAATATGAAAAATGATCATAAGTCACTTTTTTCAGTGTTGTAGCTTTGAACAGTCACTCAACCAATGGTTTTAAGTCGAGAACTACCTGTATATACCCCTGGACTGATTGTTAATCAAAGTTGAACAATTTCAACGAATCCTTAAATGAAAAAAAATATTTGTTGTCCTATTTGGACAGAAAGAGCTTCCCCCCTCCTACTTTTTATCTTACCCACTATCTACTCTATGTTTTTTATTTATTTGTTCTTTAGTCTACAAGGACCATCTGTACTTGTATGTGAAGCTTTAGGTAACTGGAGCAGCTCACCTCCAGATTGTGAAATCATTTCTTGTGGCCTTCCTCCAGTAATTAAAGATGCTGTTGTTACTGGAAACAACTTTACCTTTGGGAATACTGTCACTTATACGTGTAAGGAAGGGTACGTAAATCAGCATTAGGTTTGAACTCTTAGAAGTATCGTTGGATGAAATGTTATTAATAATATTGTGGCTTTTTTTCTAAATCCATATTTCTGTATTCACCTAGGGCAGGTTTCGCAAAGTTTTGCACTGCTGCAACTCCTTAAAACGATAAATAACTTTGTGTAATCCTCCATGAACCTATCTAATGTTTTCATTAAGGTTAGGATTGGGCAAGAAAGAACTATTATCACTTAATTTTAATAATTCATTTTAAATCCGCATATCACAGGGTTTCTCAAACTTCATAGTCTTTCAGATCAGCCAGATACTGTGCTGGCTCGGTAAAAAGATTTGCTCTGGGAAGGAGACAGAAAAATAAGAGAGAGGAAAATGTGTATCTTTGTGTGATGCTGTCAATACATACATCAGAAACTTTCCCACTCTGTAAAAGATTATTAAGTTTGTGCCGCAGTCCATATTCAAAGGGCAAAATATAATGTACTGTACGTGTGGGGTATATGCAATATTTGTTGGTAATATCTTAAGACATTTGCATCTTCTGAGAGCTTACTCAGTACCTGGATTTCAGGTTCATGATAGATGCTACATGCATGACGTATCTCCTTTTATTCATATTTTGTTCTTTAAAGCCAGATCACTGTGCCAAACTGTATGCATTGCCAAGGTAGCTTTCTAAGTAGTTGAGAAACTCAGGGGGAAATTGTCATTGTACATTCAAAAAGTAAAATTGTGTTACTGCAGACTTCCACCTTTGTTCCTATTCAAAAGAATACCCCAAACCTGGACTTCTGATTTGTTTTTTAAATGGACCATTAAACCAGGGAAGTTATGTAATTAAAGCAAGAAAGCAAGCTTTTAGGAACTAACTTCCCCACTTGGAAGTTCTCCAGATGGAATCATTGAATTAATTTATTGAAAAGCAGGAACAAGTGCTTCTTAAAATCAACTAGGATAGAAAATGGCTACTTGTTTCTATGTATTTCAGCTTCTAGAAGGGTGAGAGATTAGTTCTTTTTTAAGAATGATTCATCCAATAATCAATTGCCCTCCCCTACTTGCAAACACTCATGCTTTGAAATATATATATAAAAAGATGTCCCAAAGATGTTTTTCCAAGAGGCCACTGGGCTTTCTGGTTTTTCTTTGAAGATGTTTCGCTTCTCATCCAAGAAGCTTCTTCATCTCTCAGTTGCCTCTTGAAAAAAGTCCCTTTGGGACAACCATGACCTGGATGACTGAGAATCTCCATAGATATATAAAAAGATGTATTCCCTCCCGATAGATAGATAGATAGATAGATAGATAGATAGATATTTTGCAGGCATATGAGAATATTTTATACCTGCAATTTCTATTATTGTAATGGTAAGAGGGAATTACTGGGGGAGGGGGGGGCACAGCTTGCAGCTGCTTAAAGGACAAAGAAAGAAATTCAGAAAGGAGCCTCCATAACTTCTCAGACTGTAAAAGACGGCAGGAGATTTGTATAATCCAACCTGCAAGATTCTGTTAATATGGCCTTACAATAAAGTAGAATTAGCTCACCTGGTCATGTTTCCTGTCTGGTATATCTGAGAAGGCTGACAATTACATAACAGTGTGGCCAAAGTTGTCTCAGTTCTTTAAAAACAATTGAAAATGTTCTATGAAATTTATTGGAGTTCAAAGTGCTTAAATAAAGTTCTTGCTAGTGCACTTTAAAAAAAAAAACCTGCATTGGATTATTTACAATAACAATGCATTTTCACATATTAGCCAATTTGACAGTGACTTTGAAATGTGACTTTCCCCCTGTAGTCTTGTGAGTTAGAAGTTTATTTGTACAAGGCAATAAAAGTTGTCTACTCAGCCCTTAGGAATCTATTCCTGCTATTTTTTTCTAACCCATAGCTACACATTACTCGGCCCTGACACTGTGTCATGTTTGTCCAATGGCAAGTGGAACCTCAGTCAACAACAGTGTGTGGCAGTATCCTGTGATGAGCCGCCTCCCGTGGAACATGCTTCTCCAGAGAGTGGTCATCGATTATTTGGCGATGTAGCGATCTACTATTGCTCTGATGGGTACAGTCTGGCTGGAAATTCCCAGTTACTTTGTAATGCCCAGGGCAAATGGATGCCCCCTGCAGACCAAGATATTCCTGAATGCATAGCTGACTTCTGCGAGAGACCAGAGTCTGTATCATACAGCATCTTGGAATCTTCAAACAAGGCCAGATTTTCAGCTGGGTCAGTTGTGAGCTTCAAGTGTACGGAAGGTTTTGTTTTAAACACTTCTGCTAAAATAGAATGTGTCCGAGGTGGTCAGTGGAACCCGTCTCCCTTGGCGATCCAGTGCATCCCCGTTCGTTGTGGAGAACCAGCAAGCATTGCAAATGGGTATTCAATTGGCACCAATTACAGTTTTGGGGCCATTGTGGCTTATAGCTGTATTAGAGGCTACTATATTAAAGGAGAGAAGAAGAGAACGTGTGAAGCAACAGGAACCTGGAGTGGTACTGTGCCAACTTGTCATCCAGTGTCCTGTGGTGAGCCACTAAAACTTGCAAATGGAATGATTAAGGTATTGGTACAGTCTTGAACATAAGCAAAATAATGTTTTGTGCATTAGGTGCAGTCAGCATACTGTCTGAAATCGTGAAAGCTTATTATAGATCCTAAGATCCTGAAACCTTACTAAAAGTGAGCTAATTTTTGTAATTATGGGAATGTATTCATGTTAGGCAAAATCAGAAATGTGGTGCTATATGATAGCTGCAATATTTACGGCACTGATACTTCCAAATCTGGGAAACTTTTCAGTAGGTAAGCAGGAAGATTTGCAGTAGTGCCAGAAATATTTGATTGTTCGGCAGAAGCACTGAGAGGAAACTAAATCTGTATACACATGCACATACATATACAGAGACACATTTTAAATATAGATACATACCGTATTTTCCTGAGTATGAGACGCACCTTTTTCCCCCTAAAAGAGGGTGGAAATGTTGGTGCGTCTTATACACCGAATACAGCCATTTTTGGCCTCCCGAAGCCCCGCCCCCGCATCCCATTTGCGAAAAATGGGCCCGTTTTTCGCAAAAACGGGGTGTGCAGAGGGTTTGGGAAGCCTACAGAGTGCTTCTGGGGGCTGGGGGAAGGCAAAAACGCCCCTGTTTTTGTGAAAAACGGGCCGTTTTTCACAAAAACGGCATTTTTGCCTTCCCCCAGCCCCCAGAAGCACTCTGCAGGCCTCCCAAACCCTCTGCACACCCTGTTTTTCGCAAAAACATGTGAAAATGGGCCCATTTTTGCAAAAAAAACGGGGCGCGCAGAGGGTTTGGAAAGCTTACAGAGTGCTCCTGGGGGCCGGGGAGGACAAAAACCTTTTTTCTTACTTACCTCTTCGAAATCTTGGTGCGTCTTATACACCGGTGCGTCTTATAGTCCGAAAAATATGGTATTTCATGTCTGTCAAAGCTTTGTAAACTAACATTTCATAAATTGGGTTTAGAAAGCCTACATTCTCCCTTTTTTTTTAAAAGTGAGGGATAAGTTAGCTATTGTTCCGTAAAATCAGATTGTTAAGATTTTGATGGTATATCACTTTATCAGCTATAACATTTATTTCATCCATTTTACAGAATATGACAGGACGTTCCTTTGGAAGTGAAGTGACATACCAATGCAATGAAGGTTACCAGTTGATCGGAAGCTCAAGGTTATTTTGCCAGTCAAATCGTCAATGGTACAGTGAAGCACAACCTTCTTGTGTGATCCTCAATTGTGGAGAACCACCTACCTTACAGCATGGATTCAGCAAGGGGAAAAAATTTGAAGTGGGAGCCAAAGTCAGTTTTTTCTGTGTTGAAGGCTATGAATTGATTGGAGATGTGTCTTGGACCTGTCAGAAATCAGGAATGTGGAACAAAAAACAAAGCCCTCAATGCATCCCAACTAAGTGTCCAGAGCCACCATTAACTGAGAATCAACTTGTCTTGAAGGAGATGGCTGATCAAGTAGGGATAGTACAGTTGTCATGCAGAGAAGGCCTTATTTTGTATGGTGCTTCCATCCTGAGATGTTTGTCATCCCAACAATGGAATGACTCTTTTCCTGTCTGCAAAATGGTACTCTGTCGTAGACCTCCTTATATTCCTTTTGGGGACCCTGTGGTGTCTTCTCTGCATTTTGCTAGCACAGTGAGCTACACATGTATGGATGGATTTTTGCTCAAGGGAACATCTACCATTATTTGCCAAGCAGATGGTACATGGAGTTCTCCACTTCCAGAATGCATTCCTGTGGAATGCCCACAGCCAGAGGAAATTCAGAATGGTATTGTAGATGTGCAAGGCCTCACCTATCTCAGCACGGCACTGTATAGTTGTAAACCAGGTTTTGAATTAATGGGAAACACAACAATTCTTTGTGGAGAAGATGGACGTTGGCTTGGAGGAGAGCCTTCTTGCAAGCCCATTGAGTGCTCCAAACCCAGGGAGATTAAGAATGGTCGGTATTCATATGTTGATCTACACTACACACACACAGTTACCTATTCATGTGACAGAGGATTCCGGCTTGAGGGACAGAGAGTCCTAACCTGCCTGGAAACAAGGGAGTGGGATACAAAGGCTCCATCTTGTAGAGCAATTAATTGTGATCCTCCTCAGCCTATCGAGAATGGGTTTGTAGAAGGTGCAGATTATAGCTATGGTGCCATGGTTATATACAGCTGTATTCCAGGATTCCAGCTTTCTGGTCTTGCTATGCAGATCTGTGAGGAATCAGGATGGTCCAGTGTTAGTCCAGTTTGTCTACCAACAGACTGTGGCCTTCCTCCCCATATAGACTTTGGGGGATATGTAACAATCAGCAGTGAAGAAAAACATTTTGGCCAAGAAGATGTATTTGAAGAGAGCTTCCTTAAGGCTAGCCAATCTCATTTATCTCCAAAAGAAACACAACATTCCTCAAAAGCCATTAATAGTTTGCCACTCTCCAGCTATTTATATGGGACTACCGTGTTGTATAGTTGCTATTCGGGCTATGAACTCTTAGGAAATTCCATGCTAGCTTGCCAAGAAGATGGAATGTGGAATGGTAGTGCTCCTGCCTGTATTTCCATTCAATGTGAATTACCACTGCTCCCAGAAAATGGCTTTGTACATTTTACAGAGAACACTGATGGTAGTACAGTGAAGTATACTTGTAACCCAGGGTATAAGCTGATTGGATCAGATACAAGACACTGTATGTCTGGTAGGCAGTGGAGTGATTCAGCACCAACCTGCGAGATAATAACATGCACAGTGCCTAACAGACCCATGAATGGCATAGTAAAAGGAGAATCTTACACCTATGGTAGTGTGGTCCAATATGATTGTGATCATGGGTTTCAGCTAAATGGTTTACATAAGAGAACCTGCCAGTCTGATCAAAAATGGGATGGAAATGAGCCACTATGCATTCCCATTACCTGTGGACAAGCTCCCTATTTAGAGAACGGTGAAGTGAGCGGAGAAGAATACACTTTCCAAAACTATATTGAATACAGCTGCAAAGAAGGTTTCCTATTGGAAGGGGATCGGAAGAGAGTTTGTCTTGCAGATGGATACTGGAGTGGGAACACTCCAGTGTGTAGGCCAGTCCAGTGTTCTGAACCAGTGAAACTTGTTCATGGCCAGATAATTGGATCAGAATTCGGCGTTGGAAAGAGAATTAAGTTTTTCTGTGATGAAGGGTATATATTGCGTGGCACACTCTCTTGTACCTGCCAGGCTAATGGAACATGGGATAAAGAACCTCCATTCTGTGAACCTGTCAACTGTGGGCCTCCTGAGGACATCTCTCATGGTTTCCTGAATGGTTCTGTCTTTAGTTTTGGGGAATACGTACAGTATGTTTGCTTCCCTGGTTATGAGTTGCGAGGTAACCCAGTGAGGCAATGTCAGTCAAATGGTTTATGGAGTGGAAGACCCTCTTCTTGCCTGCTTTGTGAGTGCCCTATACCCACCATTCAGAATGGGATAGTTATAGGTAACCATTTTGGCTGTGGCAAGAAGATAGAATTTCAATGTCTAGAAGGTTTCAAACTGCTAGGACCTTCAGAAATCACATGTGAAGCTATTGGCAGATGGAGTTCTGGCTTTCCACATTGTGGCCTGATTTCCTGTGGCCCTCCACCTGTGATTCCCTATGCGTTTATCAACGGAGGCAGTTCAGTGGATCAAAACACCATAATTTATAATTGTGAGATGGGTTATGTGATGCAAGGAAGCTCAGAATTGACTTGTACAGAAAGAGGAGTCTGGAGTAAGCCATACCCAAATTGCACATTACTGACCTGTGGACCACCACCGACTGTGCCTCATGCGGTTGCTTTAGGAGAATCTCAAGACTATGGAAGTAAAGTTCAATACAGGTAAGAAGTGTTGATAGCTTCACATTGGGAGGGAGGGAGGGAGGGAGGGGAGGAAGGAAGAGTTAAGAGTTTCACAGAGATCTAGAGTTCTCTAATAAAGCTTACGAATACGAAATAATTTCTGAATTACACTGCCATTAATCAGGAATTATACATCCAAGTAGGTTATCCTCAATTGCATTGCAGTAATTAGCTTTTGAATCAATAAGATGCAATTCTGCAGAGCACTATCTGAAACAAAGCGAGGCACAGCCAGGAAGGTTAGCAATACTCAGTCCAGCGAAAAGATGAAAGTCTCTATGAATGATATAGTCAATATGTTAACAGTTATCAGTCATATTAATTTTTTTAGTTGAATATTACTAAGCTTGTTCTTATACCAAACAAACATTTGCAGGAATAGGTCCCTGAAGGTTTTTTTTTTCTTTTTTAACTGAAATTGCCAGTTGATGCATCTCAGAGCATATAACTAAAGGGGAAGAATGATTAATGCGGAATGTACAACAATTCATATGGGTGACAAAAGTTTACCTTGTTTCAGATGTCTGGAGGGTTATATGATAGAAACAGAAGTGGATATATGCACCTGTCAGGAAGATGGGCACTGGTTCCCTAACACTATTTCCTGTTGCCCCAGAAAATGTCCCATGCCACCAAATATAACCAATGTTATTATTTCTGGTACTGAATTTACTGTGAATAAAAGCATTACCGTATCATGTCCAGAAGGCTATCTTTTGATGGGTACCAGCACCTCCACTTGCCAAGTAAGTATTTTTTTTCCTCCAATCTGTTTTGTTTTGGTTATGAAAAGCCCCGTTTTATAGCCATATATCAATAGTGAGAATCTGCCGCTAGTGTTGTGTTTATTATAAAGAACAACACAAAACTGTTTTCAAAATTATTCTGCCCTTTAAGTTTTTGAATGCCAATAAGGGAAAAGCTGGATTCACTACAACTGTTGTTTCATGAGATCTTACAGGATATTTTGAAATGTCTCTTCAGCCAGTTAAAAATCAAGAGCGTTCAGAAGGTCATATTCCTCTGACTATTTGTTCAATAACAGAGATCATATTTACCATAAAATATATGCCATTTGTTTATTTTGCTTTGGGATAAAAATGGTTAAAATTGTATGGTCCTGCCTTCAGTGATTTTTTTTAAAATCCATTTTGTCTGTCAATGCATTTCATCCTTTGTAGTGATTCTGCATTTATCAACAAATTTCTGATTACCCAGTTTATTATTTAGGATGGAATGACCCAGGCTTCAGAAGGTTCAAAAGAAAATAGAATATGATTTAATAATTTAGTGGGAAACTTGTTCCTAATATTTGCAAACTAGTTCTTTCTAAAACCTGATATTTGCAATGTTTCAAAAATAATTCAACCCAATAGTAACCTTGTGTGAAATAATCTTTTTTCTGCTGAAATGTATGCTATCAGAAAAAGCAGAAATCATACTTCCTTTTGTATTAATCTACTGTAGATCTTTGACCCCTGTACATTACTGTGCTACATATTCACAGTTCCTGAAATACCTCAACGTTTCTGTAAATATTCTTGCATGCCCTTTTATACAATTCTGCATTCTTCCCCTTTTCCAAACCCATCAGTGCACTTTTAATTGAATTAACATGTAAGCGATTGGCAGCAAACAAATGCCATGCTACATTGGCTATAGCTGGAGTACACTGTTTGACATTACAACCCAGTTATGAAATATAACAACACATACAACATGTGTTAGATGTTTACTGTCTGCCTAAAATAGCAAGAGCACTATTCTTCACAAAGGAAAATAAAAAGTGTTCCCTAACATTACAAGGAGTTTGGTTTTTTTATTAGTATTTGTATTCGTTTTTTTTCCTGCCTTTATTTTGTACGGGGATGGGGGGAACACAATGGCTCAGCAGTTGATGACGCTGAGCTTGTCAACTGGAAAGCTGACAACCCGGGTTCAAGACCTGAGCGCCACACGATGGGGTGACCTCCCATTCCTTGCCCCAGCTCCTGTCCACCTAGCAGTTCGAAAGCATGCAAATGTGAGTAGATAAATAGGTACCACTTTGGTGGGAAGATAACGGTGTTCTGTGCACCTCAGAGTATAGTCATGCTGACCACATGACCATGGAAGTATCTTTGGACAATGCTGGCTCACTCGGCTAAGAAACAGAGATAAACACTGCCCCCTAGAGTCTGATAGGACTAGACAGGGAAACATTTACCTTTACCTTTTATTTTGTACAAGTTGAGGTACACATGGCCCCCATCTTCTATTTTCTCCTCAGTAACAACTTTAGAAATTGGATTGAGCTAAGAGAGTATAACTGGGCCAAAATTAGCCAGCTGGTTTTCATGCCTAGGGGAGAATCAGAACTTGCGATCTTTAACTGTTTTTAGTCCAGCATTGTAATCTCTACACTAAACAGGCTCTTCTATGTATAATTTAACTTGTTTGTAATTATTCTCATTGGTTAGTGAAGCCAAAGATACTTTCCTCTTCTTTCAGCATAATGGGACCTGGGTACCATTATTTTCAAATGAGATCTGCACTCCGGTCTCCTGTGGAAAACCTGAAGTTCCTGAATATGGGGTTGTGATTGGCAATCAATACAATTACAAAGATACTGTCCTTTATAAATGCAACTTGGGTTATGAATTAGAGGTAAGTCTATAGAATATTTTCTATGGTCTGCTCCTTTGTGTATCATCCATGCAATATCACATTAGTTTTAGATCAGGAAAGAGTTAATTCATCAACCTTTTCACTATAATCATTTTTTTCTTAGGATAGCTTTTTCCATTCTTGGGTAGAAAGTCTGAAAATAAAATACAGATTTGCTACAGGATTATGAAGGGTGCATTTAGGCTCTACTTGCTGCTTGTCTCACTTAAAGAAAAAGATCAACCCATGTTAAAGAAACAAAATGCAAAAAGAAAAATCGCACTGCATTTACAGTCAACATGAATGCAACTCCTTCAGGAGAACAGTGTTTAAAATGCTCAGGCATTGCTTGCTTAGGTTCAGAAGTTGGGGGAAAGAGAGACACAAGAAAGTGTTTAGCCTTGATCATAAAATATAGGAATATGGTCCTGTATTTTCCATTGTGCTTCCAGGTATTGGTCATTCCTTAATTTTCATGGATTTGTTTTATTAAATGAAATCATTGTGCATCTTAAAGAGAGCAAAATGGAGATTATGTGACTAGTAAAGCATTGGGAGGCAGTAAAGCAAGAGGCATGGATGAAAGATCCATTTTTTACCAAAAAAGCAACAACCCAGTGCTACTTTCATGTTGCATACTTGTCTGAATGGTGTTATGTCAGTATTATAGCATACAAATCAGGGGTGGGTTCTGGATCCTTTTGCTGCTGGTTTGCTCAGGGTTGCGCCGTGCGCGCGCAGCAATCAAAAATTAGCTTCTGCGCAGAAGCAAAATCCAAGATGGCGGCACCCACGGAGACACCGACAGAACCGGCTCCGTGACGTCATCGCCAAGTTACTAACGGTTCTAATGAACCGGATAGAACCGGTAGGAATCCACCTCTGATACAAATCTACCAATTAATTAATTCTGTCACAGCAGCAGCTCTTGCATGAAGGCTTTCAGTATGAGCAGTGGAGGGTATCAAATTCTTAGCATTTTAACATCTACTTCTAAAAATTAAAACATGTTGTTTAAAAATAGCGTACTAGAAATAGGAAAGAGTTACATTTCATTTGGAAATTTGTCACATATACCTGTGGTCATCCAGCCCTTTTTTCAATAAAAGAAATTAAGAAAATACCATAGGAAGAATGAAGATCAGGTTTATCTCAAGGAAATTGTATTTCTCACATAAATCAAACAAATTCGATTCCATCATTTATTACAATGTTTTCCTCACATTTCTATCCAAGGACCAGCAAAGTGGTGAGTAGTATCAAAAAAAAAACACCCAGTAATAAAATTATCATTGCATTATAGTGGTGTTTTTTTTAAGTAATATAACAATGGACATTGTTTTCTGCCAACACAAATGAAAAACCCTGCCCCCAATGCTTCAATAAAGCAACAAAGGTTTAGCTTGTATTTATCCTTTAAATCTGGTTTTTATTTATTATGATGGATTCAGGAGAGAAAAGATCAAGTTACTGCTAAATAACAGCTAAGAGAAAAATGGATATCCTATTATCAAATGTTGGCTTCTCTTCTTCATTAAATCATGCAGAATGTAAAGCAAAGGCGTATCTGTTTTTTAAAGATTGTGAGAATATGACAATATGATGGATATATCATGGTGTTTTCTGAACCATTCTCTTGTCTGATAGGGTGATGCAGAACACATCTGTCAAGGAGATAAATTATGGAGTGGAGTAACACCAGTATGTAAAAGTAAGCGATGGATTCATTTATTTCCTCTCAGGCTTAGATTGAATGTGATTTAAAGAAAGATAGAAAGACATTCTGTTGATTTTGCCTGCGGAAGCTAAACAGTGTTTAACAATATTTAAAATATCACTTATTTATATGAGAATAATGTAATAATAATAAAGCTAGACAGATAAAAATGCCAAATCCGGTCTAAACATCTGGCTCACTGTGCAATGAACTCTAATAATAACAATAATAATAATAGAAGAGAAAGTGTTAGAGAAAAATTAAAAAATACAAAGACTTGCAAATAGAAGTCGCAAAATGTTTGCCTGTGGCAAAGAAGCAATAGCCATAGCACTTAGACTTATATACCATTTCGTAGTGCTGTACGGCCCTCTCTAAGCAGTTTACAGAGTCAGCATATTGCCCCAACAATCTGGGTCCTCATTTTATCAGCCTCAGAAGAATGGAAGGCTGTGTCAACCTTCAGCCGGTCAGGATCGAACTCCAGACTGTGGGCAGAGTTTGCCTGCAATATTGCATTCTAACCACTGCGCCAATAGGAAAGCAAAAAATAGCACCAATAGGTCCTATTGAACAAGGACGTACATTTGGAAAGAGTTCTATTATACTGTCCCCTTGTTTAGTAACCGTTCAAATTTACAACAGCATCGACAAATTTAATTGAGATTAGTGCACTTCACAACCATTATCATTTTATGATGATCACAGTGACCTGCACTCAAGTGATTGCAATTTGCAGGCTTCATAAATAGCTTCCAATTAGTAGAATCAATGGAGAAAATGGCAGTGAAATTGTAAGTCGAGGTTATGTCTTGCTTAATGACTTGAAATGACTCACTTAACAAACCAAATAGGAAGCGACATTGTGAGTTCATCACAGTCACACAGTATCTCACTTAATGACTGCATCACTTAGCAATGGAGTGCGGGTCCCAATTGTGTTCATTAAGCCAGGACTACCTGTAGACATCTGCAAAACCCTTTCCCATTCTCGGCAGAAAAATAATCTATATGTTCACCTGTGGTTCCCCCGAACCAATAGATAATGGATCTGTTGTTGGGAAAGACTTTTTACTTGGAGATGAAGTTCTTTACAGTTGTAATCAGGGATATGAGTTACAGGGGCCAACTTAAAGGATCTGTCATGTTAACAAGAAGTGGATGCCATTAGCTCCGACATGTGTGAGTAAGTACTAATTCATGCACATTAGCAAAAAAATCATGTCCTGAGCATACAGCCAAAGAAGAAATAGAATAAGTAATAAATTACAGAAGGATTCTTTTCTTTTCTTTTTTGTAGGCATAAGATGTGAAGCCCCTCCAACAGTAGCACATGCATTTTCCATAGCCACAGAAAATATGTACAGAAGTAATATATATTTTGTATGCAATTTCGGGTATCACTTACGTGGACCTGAGAACATCATCTGCTTGGCCAATGGATCCTGGAGTCAACCCCTTCCAACATGTGAAGGTGATTATGGGTTTTTGTTTGGGGCTTATGGTTCTTCTAGATTTGTTGTGGCTGGAATCTATTCCGAGCCTATTTACTAAATTTAATACACCACCTCTTACTCCAACTCCAAGATATGTGTAGTAATGCCCCAGAATTCCACATCAAAAGTAGTTGTAGATCTTTAAATCCTTTTTAGACAATGAAAATTAATCCAGAAGATTCTCTGATTACAGGTAGTCCTCGACTTAAGAACCACAATTTCCGTTGCTAAGTGAGATGTTTGTTAAGTGAATTTTGAATTATATTTTTATAACCTTTCTTGCCACAGTTGTTATTTATCACTGCCGTTGTTAAGTTAATGATAAGGTTGTTAAGTGAATCTGGCTTCCCCATTGACTTTGCTTGTCAGAAGGTCGCCAAAGGTGATCCATATGACTCTGGGACACTGCAACCGTCATAAATATGAGCCAGTTGCCAAGCACTGAATTTTGATCACGTGACCATGGGGATTCTACAACAGTTGGAAGTGTAAGAAATGGTCATAATTCACTTTTTTTACTGCCTTTGTAACTTCGAACGGTAACTAAATGAACTGTCGAGGACTACCTGTATTATTATTGATTGAATGGAGAAGAGATATCTTAACTATCATACCCCGCATTTTAGAAACCAGATGTGAAGATCCAGAATTGATTGAGAATGGAAACGTCGTCTCTGAAAATAATACAGTTGGTAGCAGAACTGCATATTACTGTAATAGGGGTTATAGTTTGGAAGGCGAACCGATTGCAGAATGCACAGAAGCCGGAGCATGGAGCCACCCAACACCTTCATGCAAACGTACGTTACTTTTTAATAATAGACAGTAGTCTTTACTTTAAAACATCCAAAAACTGAGTTCTGGATATTATTTTCCCCCAAAATGTTCAAATTCATGAGATACTTCATGAGGTATTTTTCGGAGTATAAGATGCACCGGAGTATAAGACGCACCTTAGTTTTGGGGGAGGAAAACAAGGGGGAAAAATCTGCCTCTGCCTCCCAGCAATTTGCCTCCCAGCAAATTGTACAGATGATATACACTGTTTGCTGTGTATTTCTGTGCATGTGTGCCTGACCCATAGAAATAGCAAAGAATTGGAGAAATGTACATTATGGCAGTATATTAATGCCAGAAAGTTTTCTTAAATGTAGTCACACTAACTCCTCCCAATTATTTAAATAGATCTACTCCAAACCTCCAAACGTCAGGGTTTAACTCAGCTGCCTTATTTTAATAATAAAACAGGACACTGTTACATTTCAGATTATTACTTGTACAGATGCTGTTAAAATTGATGTGGAGTTTTTAAAAAATAAGTCTAAGAATTTGGACATTCTATAGACATTTATAGTTATTGACTTACCTCCTTGCATCCATTTTCAGCAGTCTGATTTGCAGAAGAAAATAAAATGCTGCCTCTGCCTCCCAGAAAGTTGCCTCCTTGCAGTTCTAGTTTCACTTTCATTTTAGCACTTGGGCCTGCCTGCAGCCTCTCAGCTGATGGTCGGGAGTTGCTTGTGCTAATCAGGCTCTGCACTGTTTGCTGCAAGGAGGTAAATTGCTGGGAGGCAGAGGCCAAAGGGCTGGGTGGCTGGGTGCGGCTACATTTGGTGTATAAGATGCACCCAAGTTTTCACCCTCTTTTTGGGAGTTAAAAGGTGCGTCTTATACTCCGAAAAATAGGTAGATCTGTTTGAATTTAACAAGATGGGAAAGTAGCTTTTGGAATATATATTACATTATAACCATTATTCCTTTTTTATTGATGTTTTTAATAATTATACAGATAGTCCACAAGTTAAAACAGCAATGGACCATCACATGACTTTGATTTGTCTTTTGTATTCCCATTTTAGTAGTCTCAGCATTATTCTCTTCCACACTTCCAAACTCTCTTCTGTTCTGATAAAAGATTTTAAGTTTTTTTCTCATAATCTTCTAAAAGTTTATCTATTTAAACTTTTATCTGTATCGTTCCTGAAATATAATTTATTAATATCTCAGTCCAGTTATCAACAACTCTTATAAGAAAAAGTTATAGCTGGCTTAGCCATTTTTAACTTTTCTCTACCTTGTGGTTTAGCTCCCTCTAGTGTCCATTTGCAACCTTCATCAAACCTCAGTTCTATGGATTTAATTCATTTCAGTCATTTGCCACCAAGTACGGTATGTTATTTAATGATGTAGTTTTTCAAATTTTAGAGCAAAAATTTTAGAGCAGCCTATTGGGAACTGGGCCGCACAAGCAGTGGGAGAATGCATGAAGCTTAATTTGCACATGCGCGGGATTAGGTTGAGCGCACAAACCCATCGCCTCCCCCACTGCCCCCAACCTCACCGTGCGCTACCATCACCGGTCCGTGCAGCCAAAATGTTAGGGACCACTGGACTAGACGACTTCCAAGGTTCCTTCCAACTCTGTTATTCTGATTCTATACTCTTAAAAAAATCATTTTTTTATTTCTGCCAATTATATATTATTTTAAATTATTATGCCTTTGTTTAAAATTTCTTAAACCCAAAGAAGAAGGTAAAACTCACCAGATGTCATATTAAGCTCACTGTTTAAAGGTCTCTAATATCCATAAACTGATTAAATTGAACATTTCCAAATGTGATTAAAAAATGAATTTGACTGGCCTCATATCCTTATTAAAGACTCCAGTGCTCTAGCAACGATGTCAACTCCCTCAGCTCCTGGTGCTCAATCCCACAGGAGGCCATAAAACAATGGATTTATGGTTTCCTCGCAAGGAGCTGCCATTCAGAGCAATTGTAGGAGATTTCCCATTCTGTCCTCCTCCAGAGAGTATCTAAGGATCGGTCTACTCATCAGTCACAGCATTTATCATCTCTGCTTGTTCAAGGAGATGTCCTCAGTCACCAAGACTCACAGCGGAAGCTGTAATATAACTATCAATTCTTTAGAAGACTATCACTTGTAAAGGAATTATCATTTCTATTTCCGTAGAAGGCCATACTGCTGACTGGCCAGAGGATAATTGTCTACAGTGTATGTCTGTTTCTATGCATCCTACATATTTAGAATTTTCAACCATATTTCTAAAATATTTATTTCACTTTTGAGAAAGACAGTGTTTGCTATATAATAACATTTGCTATAAATGTCTTAATTGACCTCAAGATGGCAGCAAAGATACACTGAGTCAGATTGTACAACCAAGCAAGGCATAATGTAATTCTTTTTTCCTGTAAGACACATTTCAACATTTGAAAACAATATTAGGAGGAAATGGAAATAATTTTTACCCAATATTTCTAATCAAAAATTGAGCTTTTGAGGTTTGTTCAGAAACCTCAGATGTGTGGGTGCATGCATCTAATCACATTTGTGACCTTGGTGGCATACAAACATCCATAAGGCAAACCAACAGCATAAAAAAAAATCTTTAAAATAATCATTTAAAAGTTCTGAGTAAAAAATTAAACTATTTTTTTTTCCAATTAGAACAAGAGGGAACATAATCTCACTGATACTAGGTGGAAAAAACTCAGACATTCTTCTCTGTGTTCAAATATCATTTGAATTGCTGGAATTAAATATCAAGCCCTGAACAGTTTACAGTCTCTAAGTATTTGGAAAATATAATGTCAACTTGCCTGTATGTTTTTATTATCTTTGGAGGTTTTCTGCTGCCTGCTGCCTTATGTAAGACAAGTAATAAATCTATTGAGAGCTTTTCAGTGCTTTTATCGCATTTATGGAATCCCTCTTTCAGTTGATTAAGGCTTGATTTGTATATAGCCATAATTTTCAAGGATTCTCAGTGGTCAACAATAGTGTTTAAAAATCCAGTAAGTATAGAGCAGTAAGAATCTGCAAATGTCATCACCCCAGATTATCCCCAAATGTTCTTCAGAAAAGCCTCATTTTAATAACTTCTGGAAAGAAAATAAATAAAAATATAGCAAAGAAAAAGGAAAAAATATATGACCTCCCCCTTCATCATAACAAATATAAACAATTTTAGTAACTTATCACCTTCTCTTAAAATATAGCCAATGATATCTTCTTCCCATATCTTATCTGTTAACAAATCCATAAAGCCTCATCATTTTAGTCCTGATGTCAGCAAAATTCCATAAAGTGTTAACAGAAATAACATCGTATCTATTTTAACCTTGATCAAGTAAAACAAGTTTATATTCCTTCCTTTTACTTCTAACAATCTTGATCTTTAGACACATCAAATAATGTCCTAGAATTGAAATTTTTTTCAATTTTTCTTTGTTCCCTCTCACAAAAGTCTTCATAGCTTTAATAAACCTCTTTTCTAAACACAATATTAAAAAGTATCCAGGTCACTCTCTTGGTATGTTATTTGTATATCCCTTTTAATTAAGAGATCAGCCCGTTTCTTTTGTATGTCCAGTGTAACATCTGTCTCCATGTCATTTTTGTAGCCTGTCATTTTTAAATCCACTTTCAGATCAGTCTCAATTATGTCAGCTAAAACTTGTTCTTGTTCCATAGCATCTTTTACACAGTTTTTCTATAGAGGCACAAACTCTTAAAACTAACTTCTGGGACCATTGTTCAAAAATATTCTTCCAATGTTAAAATATTTTGCTTCATTCTTTATTGAGTCAAGTTTGAATATTCTTCTTTAATTGTAATTTTTATTTCCTTAGAGTTTTTTCTAAGGTCCAATTTTTGGTCTCGTCTTATTGTGTGTTTTATAGAAGAATTCAAACAAAAGCATTTTCCCAAAGGAAGGATTCTTTACAATCAATTCCAGAATCTTGTTTCAAAGTTATCAAGAACCCTAATCCATTTGTAACTTTCTAAAATCAAAGTTTTAATCGCTTTTAATTAAAGTTTTTGTTTGGAGGAGGGATACAGGGCGAAGCAGGAAGATGTGATTGGCCATGATGTCTGTTATCGGCTAGTACTGCCTGCAAGGTAATGGCTGCATTGGCAGTGATGGCTATGACTGGAATGAAGAGACAGTATTGCACTGTTTCCTGCCCCACTCCCACCAAGCAGAATAATAAAACAGTAAAAGGTGCATCCATGTGCAATCCCTTGTTGGTGGAAGCAGCAGAAAACCTTTAATTCACACCTCCTAATAATTCCAGACAGGATTTATCTCAAGGTTTTTCCTCCACCTTTTTCTTCTAAAAATTGTGTTCCCCTTCAAGCCATTTTCTCTATAAACATAAAAAGGGCCATGTTTTCCTATATTTTCCATCACATGATAAAAAAGCAGCAGAAGGAATCTTCAATAGAAAAACAATAAAGAGGCCAAATTTTCCTGGTAATATCTGTTGGAAGTTTAAAGTCTTTTTTTGTTCTGATAAGGAAAGGCAGGGGAGAAATTGTGTACAGTGAATAATGAGTAAATTTCCCAGAACCAAGGGAAGGAATGGAAATTTGTAAGTAAATAAGGGCAGTCGAGATATACTTTGGTAATCCTTTAAAATCTTATCTTTCCTCCCCCCCCCCACTTTCTTTGCTTTAAACAGCAAATCCGTGCCCTGTACCTATTATAATCCCAGAAAATGCCATCCTCTCAGAAACAACTTTTTATGTTGGGCAAGAGGTATTTATCAAATGCAGAGAAGGCTATCAGCTTCAGGGACAATCTGTGATGAGCTGTAATCCTGATGAGGTCTGGACTCCAACTAGAGCTAAATGTGAGAGTAAGTAGTTAATGAAAAATGGCTTTCATTTTGCTTTTTTGTTTAAAATGGTTTTTTGTGTCATCTGACTCTTCAGGAAAGCTACGAAACCAAACCAAGAAATAAGAGATTTTGTGAGTGGACACATATTCATTCAGACATATTCAAATGCAACTTTCATACATGAAAAGGAACTGATTTGCTAAATAAATTCAAGCAAAGGCTGAGCAGCCATCAGTTGGAGATGCCTTAAAATGGGCAGCCTTTAGGCTGACAAGAAAAAATCCCTGAGGACAAGACGGCAATCCTTCAGCTAAAAATGTTCAGACAAATCAGATGGCATTTGTGATCTTTCCTCACAAATTCTTAGCACAAAACAATTTAAAGTAGAAATACAGCTGTTCCTCCTTTTTCCTGATTGTAGGTTTCTTTATCTACACTCCCTTTCTTGGAGGTGAATGGTATATATTTAAGGAGGTAATAAAATCTTCCCTTGCTCCAATATACCAGCTGATATTACAGAAGATTACAGATAGCCATGCTCACATATCTAGATGTTGGAGTCTATCTGCAGCTATCTGGAAGACAGAGAGACTGCCACAGTTCAGTTTTGCAGTTATTTGTTGTCTGTGATGTCTTATGCACTATCTCGGGTTGTAAGGCAGCTTACCATTACAAATTCTTTGTTGCCATTTCTATTAAGGGATCTCCTGTGGGCCACCTGCTCATGTAGAACATGCTTTGGTACGTGGAACATTTTATCAATATGGAGATATGGTGACCTACTCATGCTACAGTGGATACATGCTAGAGGGCTCCCTTCGAAGTGTCTGCTTAGAGAACGGAAGCTGGGCAGGAACACCAGCTTGCAAAGGTAAATTAGCAGTTTCAACAACAACTGTGCAAAGGCAGTGTTCCATACAAGAGCTATGGGGCTAATGGTATCCTTCAAAGACCATTTTCCAGAAATTTGCCAAAATTGGCATTCAGTGTGAAAGAAACAACACATAGCACTATGCATGTTTTTGATGTCCTGAACCATAATGAACCATCTGCCAGGAAATAACTTATTTTGAATGTGTGTGTGTGTGTGTGTGTTTATATTCTTTCAAAACATATCTATATTATTGTACGCCATTATTATTAAATAATTATTCTTGGGCAAATGCCAACATCTAATAAACCTACTAAAATTAAAGAAAAACTAGATGAGAGAGAGAGAGATGATGAAAGAAAGAAAGAAAAAGAAAGAAAGAAAAAGAAAGAAAGAAAGAAAGAAAGAAAAAGAAAGATGGAGGGAGGGAGGGAGAAGGAAGGAAGGAGAAAAAAGAAAGAAAGAGAAAGAAAGAAAGAAAGAAAAAGAAAGAAAGAAAGAAAGAAAGAAAGAAAGAAAGAAAGAAAGAAAGAAAGAAAGAAAGAAAGAAGCAGGCAGGTAGGCAGGCGAGCAGGCAGGCAGGCAGATTAAATGTGAGCTCTGGATTAAAACTCTATTTACCAACATCTCGTTAAACACAACCCCCAATTTGATGTGACACTGTTGTGCTAGTATATTGCTCCACTTCTGCTTTCTATAATTAGTAGGGAGTAACAACATACAGCAAGATTAAACCACTTGCAATCTTCAGGTAACTATTATAAGGAAAAGCTTATAATATAATATAAAATAAATCTTATAAATACATAAAAGTTTGAAACATCTGACAATTCTGACCCAGTTTTATACTAGGACATTTTGGGGAACTGCAATAGTACCCCTATTTCTTGTTATTACAAATATTTTGCATTTAGGAGCCTTTTTCTAAACGGAACACTGTTTTCCAAATCTACTTTTCCTTTGCTTCCTGTTTTGAATATTGGTTGGTTTATGAATATTGTGCTACATATTCTACTTCTACACCTAAGGGGTTATAGATTCAGGGCAAAGAGATGCAACATTTATTTTAGCAGCTTAAAGAGACGACTTAAAAAGAAATTTACAGTACTCTTAAAGACTAACAAATGCATTGTAGTATGAATTTTGTGAACTGGACCTCCTTCATAAGATACACTTAGGCTTATAATTTTTTAAACCCTAATAAATGTTTTAGACTTTAATACACTACAAGATTCACAATTGTGTTTGGTGCAATAAACAGAACCAGCAGCCAGGAATTTAGCAGACTGCTAGCTGAGTCCAGTCATTCCCTTCTCTTCATCCCCTGCTGGGGAACTGGCCCTTCCCAATTTCTTTCAGCCAGAAAGTAAGCAGTTTGTTTGCAGATGCCTTTTCTGACCTCAAAGAAAGGGAAGTCTGTCAATCACTGCTTGTCTTTCAACAGTGGTTTTTCTACCCCATAACTCTTGACTGCCTACAGGGGTTAAATGACCTTCTTTTTCCTTCTCACCCGCACAGAATTATGTAATTCTTATAGGGCAAAAGGAATTGGACTTGCCAGAAACATTCTGTACTTATTAAAGCTGTGCACACCTCAAAGTTGTTTCAGAGGAAGTGCTTCAGACATCCCATGAGGCCAACATTTCTCTGTTTTCTTTACAACATAATTACTTTTTCAGGTGGTATGTATGAGCTTTAAAAAAGATATTGCTGCTTTAAGAAGTTCACTCTGAATGTGACTCTTAAAATAACATCGTCTTTTTCCCAAAAACCTGAAACCCTGGGTTGCCTTAATGAATAGTAGAGAAAAACTGATCATGTGAGGTCCAAAACTGTTCCAAGCAATTTGGGAAGTAGGTATAGTCCATATTTAGCACCCACAACATGCAAATTTCAGTTCTATTACAGAAAAAAGAAATATTCTTACTTTTTGTTTTCAGAACGTGGGTAGATTTCAAGTTGGTAGACCGAACAGTTTGTGGCAAAATAACCTGGGGGGGAGGCAAATGACAGAACATACTAATGCTGTAATGTCCTAGAAGTACTGTGATTTATATAGTCCCAGCAAATGTCAGCATATAAATAAGGATAGTATTTGCATAATAGTATTACTATATGTATGTCATTTTGGCCTCATCTTGGTGGGCTGTGCATGCCACTGTCCACAATCTGTACAATTTCCTCTTGGATGAAAAAAGTTCCATTAAATTTAAAATCAATAGGGCTTAATTCCAAATAATATTGAATATGTAATTAATCTATTCCCAAATGGTCTGGGATTACACAATGACAACAGTAATATAAATTTGAAGTCTTTATATTGTCACAACACTCTGTTTGTACAGTGTCTTCAGGTGTCTTATGGATTATTTATCACTAGCGAACACCACCTATTGAGCAAAAGAAGATTATATTTAAATAATAACTATTTGTATTGTATAGTATTCGTCCTCATCTTCCTGCCTCAAAGCAGGTGGCAGAAAAAGGCAGAAGTAGCAGAAATGGCCTATATTTTCCCGATTGATGTCATAATGGACTTCTCCTTACTCATTTTTAAAAGTGTGTTATAAATAATGTAGGCTTATTGACTAACAAAAGACTTCCAGCATTTTGCTTTGAAGGGCCTACATCAGAGGCAGCATGAAAGCAGATCATGTAAATCTTTAGTATGAGCAATATTAGCAGATGTCCTGGGTTTGCAAAACTAATACGCTCTCAACCAATTACAGATATATCATTAAAGAGTATTATATAATTATAAGCATAGATTTTGTTTTTAAGGCTTGTAATCCAGAATTGTTTCTCAGTAAAAACAGTGTACCAGATTCAGGCTTCTGTTCATCCTATTATAGAATTTGCCCAGTGGATCCACAATTAGATATTACACACAACAAACAATTACCTCCTTGGCTACGTGAGGTAGCTTAACATGGACCCCAGATGCCTCCCAGCTGGCAGAAAAGAGCTTGTGGGCAGCAGAGGATGGATGCAGGGATGCCTGTAAAAGGGTTACAGGTGGAGATTTATTACCAGAAATATTTCTATTGTGGATACAGATATTTTGGCAGAAGGGCAAGGGGCAGTCGATTCCTTGGATTCCCACATCCAGAATGATATAGACCAGGGATGTCAAACTCGCGGCCCGTGGGCCGGATGTGTCACGTGCTGGCCGCGCCCACCCCCGGTTTAGCAAAGGGGAAGTAGCGATAGGTCACGTGACCACAACGTGACGCCGTGAGTTTGACACCCCTGATATAGACAATTTTTTTTAAAAAAATTAAACCTCAGAAATATAACAAGGGAAATGTACCTTCTGAGGACAACCTAGTTTGGCACTACATAATCACATAGCTGAAGTAACATTAGCTAAGGGATTTTTGCCTAGTAATTCTAAAATACTATACCAGATGCTTTCCTTGTAATCAATAAATGTTTGTGTGTTTTCTTTCCTTATCAGCTTACTAGTGTTTATTTTTCTGATGAATAACTTTTGTTTTATAATTTCCTGTTCTAACTCGATTTTGTTGCCCTGTCTAGCGGTTTGCCGGTTCCCATGTCAGAATGGTGGTGTTTGTGAGAGGCCAAATGTTTGTTCCTGTCTTGAGGGCTGGATGGGGCGCCTCTGTGAAGAGCGTACGTATCTCTCATTTAGCAATATTATATTTATTTTCATAATTGTTCTCCTGAGCAATCCAGAGTAACACTTTTGCATCTTCTTGTAATTCTGACATACTAGGCTGAGGAAAGTTTTTTTCTACACGTTTGGGATTCTCGACCCCAGTTTTCCTTTAAAAATAGATAGATGACATGCTAGTGGTGCAGCAAATTATTCAATAAAAGTTATTTTGGTTGGTCATTAAGACCAATAGAAGGTTGATTCTGCTTAGTTTGTATATGATGAGATCATTTTAAGACTTGTACTTATAAATGTGCCTGTGACTGGAATGCCAACAATCTCAAGAAAGAGTCAGTAATTATTAACTACTATTTTGTAAGTCTCCAGCCTTAATCAACTGCTCACTTTCATGCTATTTAATGAGGAGAGATAAATAATAGAAAAAGATACATCAGTTGTTCCATCCCCTTTTGTCTCATTATTGCTTGTCATACATCATTTATCTTCCATGTATTAAAGTAAATGGTGTGAAAATTATCCTTTCTCTACAACTTTAGAGCAATATGTCTTGGTTGTGTATCACTGTATTTTAAATCTTGAGTAGAATTGTTTCATTTTGGACAAGCTCCTGTTACGTGAGTAGGAACACCTGAACAGGGATTCATAACCCCCAAAACTTGTGCTTCACTATTTTAATCAGGAATTTTGTTTAAGAAAAGGAATAATACAGGTCTATTTGAGAACATCTGACGAAACCTTACAGCTTTAAGCTAGATTACAGTAGTCTAGTAAAAACAAACAGAAGAAGCTAAGACAAGTGTCTTCCCTATTTTGGCTACAAATATTGCATGTAATAACCAAAAATCAAACTTGACTCTGAAGAATTTTTAATTTGGGGGCCTTTTAAGTCCAAGATTCAGGTGAAATAAAGCCAATTCTGCTGGCATTCTTGCAACAGCCTGTTCAATTATCCTCCGTTGAATGTCTATGGAGATTCTCAGTCATCCAGGTCACAGTCATCTCAAAGGGGCTTTTTCAAAAGGCAACGGGACTGTTTTTTCTTTGAGGAAGAAGAAGTTTCGCTTCTCATTCAAGAAGCTTCATCAGTTGTGACTGGATGGTGGGGGGATGGAAGATGGATGGATAAAAGGTCCAATGATAGCATGGGCACAGAACATAGGCCGTAATATAAATTTAGAGGAATGGGAAAAAGTATGGAACAAGAACTGTAAATTAACATTGTCGACTGCATTTCAAGAAAATCAATATAAAATGCTTTATAGGTGGCATTTAACACCGGCGAGATTGGCCAAAATGTATACAAATATGAAACCGGACTGCTGGAAGTGTAAAAATAAGGATGGAACATTTATCATATGTGGTGGCAATGCCCCAAAGCAAAGAAATATTGGGAACAGATAAGGAGATGGCTACAGGAGATAACAGGAGAACAAATCGAATTTAAAGCTGAATTATTTTTATTAGGAATAATTAATCAAAAGATAAAGAAACAACTCTAATATAATCATTTTACCATAGTAACAACAGCAAGAATTGTTTATGCTCAATGTTGGAAACTTGAAAATATACCAACCAATGAGATGATTATGCATAAGATATTAGAATGTGCTGAGATGTACTGTATAAGCTCACGTTAGAAATGAAAGGCAAGGAGGAAACAGAATTTTATGAGGTGTGGGATAAGTGGTATAATTGGTTAGAACAGAGAAACAAAAATGTATAGAAATAAATGTAAATAACTGCAAGAGACATATGACACAGTACTGTTAAAAAAATGTTTATTGTTATGTAAATTGGAAAAATAGAAAAGAAAAATTAAAAAAAAAGAAAAGAAAAATGTAAGCCTGAATTTACACTTCAGAGGGAGACCTGCTAGCATGCACTAAGAATTCCAGCTACAAAGACAAAGGAAGATGACATGTTCCTCATTGTTATTTATTTTTATTATTATCTTTAACGGTTCTGTTAGTCATATATTAGAAATGCAGTATATTATCTTTTATCCAGAATAATGAAACATCTCATTGGTAGAATCCATTAGAAGAAGGAAAGTAGGGTGCACTTTAAGGAAAACATTCTTTGTATTAATAGACTTAACTTGAAACTCACATTACACGTGTTAATTAGATCTAGATCATACAAATTTTAAAGCGGACTGCTTTCAAATCAGTGTGGTCAGGAACATATTGTTATCTTGTTATCTAATTTTAAAAACTTGTATGTTCCAAGGTGACAGCATATTGATGAGTAATCTGAAACTTGATTGAAATGTTTATGAAAGTAGTCATTGTGGTATAGAAAACTGAAGATTTATTTATAAACTTAGTATCTATTATACCCAGGCTGTACTTTCTTTCTCACCCACACAAAAACCTCTAATTTATCATTTTCCTGAATCAGGATGTATTTTGAGTTCCATTTTGAAGGGTGTTACTTTAAAAATAGAATGAAGAAGAAATACATTGTTAGCAAACAGAAATCAGGGCATTATTCTAATAAAAATGTGAAGATTTATGCTTTGAATACTGAGTTTCTGTGAGTGTAATTTATTAAATTAATATTTCATTGATGGAAAGCAAAGAGCCTTTTTTTCTTAATTTTTTTTTTTTGTGCCACTTGTACCTAAAATCTATTCTGGAGTGATTAGAAATATCAAGAATTTTATGAAATTAAGAAGATTTGTGGCACGCTAACAGTCACTCCTTAATAATTAGAAGACAGATTATACAAGTTTGAAGAAATCAGTCTGTTTGAACTGCAAATTGTGAATGTTTTATATACTTAGAATGACGATACAGGGAAGATTACAGTAAATGCTCTGAATGATAATTACGAAAATTATTACTCTATCTCAAAGACCAACCAATTTATTATATGTGATAATAAATGTATCAATTTTTAGGATGCTAGGAGACTCTTTATGATATTTTTAATGAAGACCAACATGGCTAAGCCTTTGGAAAATGATTGGGGGGGGGAATAATTGTTCTAGTTTCGTGAGAAATAGAACCAGTTGTTTATTTGAATGAAACATTTTTTCTTCTTCCCACTCCCACTCCCTTTTTTCCCCCCTTCAGCCATCTGCATCCTGCATTGTCTGAATGGAGGTCGATGTGTGGCCCCTTACCAATGTGATTGTCCAACTGGATGGACTGGCTCACGCTGCCATCAGGGTAAGCACATTTAATTCAGAATTTCCTACAACCTCCCAATAGCACTTTAGTACAAAGCGTAAATGCAGCTTAACCAATGAGTTCTGGAAAAAAAATCAGTAAAAAGAACCAGTCAGTACAAATAGTCCTCATTTAGCGATGTTTGCAGTTACAACGATGGCAAAAAGAACCCTTTTGCAACCATTCCTCAGTTTAAAACCTTTGCAGGCTTGTCAATCAAAGGAAAGCTGAAATAAGATCAAAAGCACAGTTGTAATTTCACTTAGCGACCATTCACTTAATGACGAAATTGCTGGTCCCAATTGTGGTCTCTGAATGAGGACTGCCTGTATATCTTTACATGTCTCGTCTGGAAATGCATGTCTTTCCTACATTCGTATTATTTAGAAGTTTGGAGGAAATAATTATGATACATTGCTGTGGTTTTCAAGCATTACATGTTTTAAGGCAGACGATTCTTTGAAACCAGTGGTTTAGGAGAAAGTTTGAAACTTTTCTCTTAATAAGCTCTCTGGTACAAAATGTGATTATTTTCACAAACCACAAATCACTCACAGGAACATCTCCCTAGCCCAGTGATGGCGAACCTATGGCACGCAGAGCCATATCTGCCGGCACACGAGCCGTTGCCCTAGCTCAGCTCCAGCGCACATGTGCACGCCTGCCAGCTGATTTTCGGCTCAAGCGGAGGCTCTGGGATGGCGTTTTCGGCCTCTGGAGGGCCTCCGGGGGGCGGGAGAGGGCGTTTTCGCCCTCCCCAGGCTCCAGGGAAGCCTCTGGAGCCTGGGAAGGGTGAAAAACGGGCCTACCAGGCCCACCGGAAGTCAGGAAATGGGCCATTTCCGGCCTCCAGAGGGCCTCCGGGGGGGGGAGGCCATTTTCGCCCTCCCCAGGCATTGAATTATGGGTGTGGGCACTCGCACGCGTGCGATAGCATGCGCGCACACGCTTTTGGCACCCGAAGAAAAAAAGGTTCGCCATCACTGCCCTAGCCAAACAGGCCAAGCAATATACATTTTTCAATCAGGAGCTATTCGGAAATACTATTTCAGTCCTAACTAGTTGAACAAAAAAAAGGCACTTAATAGTACCATGGTGTCATGTAGACACCATTTTACTGCATATGTAATTTTTTCTATTTCTAAAGCCAAATAATATTGTCAGAAAATTTCCATGTGCACCCACAATATTTATTTTGCATTCATATTTGAAAGGACCCACGTGTTTTCATATTGCTTCTCTGAGGTATTTGAAAGGCAAATACAAGGGATTTTAAAATGGAAAGTTATGAAGAATTAGAATCTTTTAAAAAATACATAGCTAAGTTCAATTTCTGCAAAGGTAATTTTGTTCAATAAAGACAGTATGACATATTTTTCTATTTTTTTTCTTAACATTCTTCATGTTCTTCAGCTCGATTTGCATATGAAAACTTATCTGTATTCTGTTCATCTTGTATACCTTCTTTCAAATGAATTGCTTAAATACGTTGTGTACTGTACAGTATCTAGTAGTACCTTTTGCTATTTTGATTCATTAGGTGAACACAAACAGCTTTGCTATTTCAGTATTACTAGGTACTATTTATATAAACAGTAAAAAATGTGATCCCAAATGTTGGAGCATACCCTAATTTACGCTAAGTAGTAATGCATCTCTATGATTTTCCAATGCAGCTGTTTGTCACTTTCCATGCTTAAATGGTGGGAAATGTATACGACCAAACCGATGCCATTGTACTTCACCATGGACTGGACATGACTGCTCTAGGTATACTTGTCATTTTCTTGTGAGATGTATAACCTACCAGGGATTTTTTTTTACTCACCTTTTTTGGTCTCTTTTCAATCTGTCTTGCAGGCCAGCTTTCCAATTTCCCACTTGAGCATTAATCCCAGAGAATTAGTTAGCAGTAGAACATCTGGGAGACCTGACTGTTTATAAGAGAATCTGTTGGCTTGAAGAAAGCCTTGAAACCAAGATGCAGAGTAGCCTAATTCAAGATATTTTCCTGAAGTGTTGGCGGTACCTCATTTCAACCCATGTTATTAATTCCAAAAATGAGTCTATGCTAGCCTCACTGCAATTTACATTTACAATTTACCCATGTTATTAATTTACAATTTACCCATGATATTAATTCCAAAAATTAGTCCATGCTAGTCCCATGCCAATTTATATATACTTTATAATACGTTCAATTAAAGCCAGAGCTCTGCTCCATTCAATTAAAGCCAGAGCTCTGCTCCATTCTGTTCACTTTGAACAGAACATCTGTTGGAACTAATGGAGAATGTGCTGAGCTGCCGCTTGGTAGGAAGAGATTTTCCCTTAAAATAAGGAACAGCGTTCAAAGCTCCTATTTCTGTCTACGGAGAGTTTCAACCATCCAGTTGACCCAAAGGTGCTTTTCCAAAAGGCAACTGGACTTCCTTGGTTTTTTCTCCCTTGAAAACGTTTTCCTTCTCATCCAAGGAGCTTCTTCAGCTGTCAGTTTAGTTCATTTCTTCAGAACTGAAGCAGTTTCTTGGATGAGAAGCAAAACGTTTTCAAGGAAAAAACCAAGGAAGTCTAGTTGCCTTTTGGAAAAGCGCCTTTGGGAGCTCCTGTTTCTGTCTGGGTTTCTTCACACAGGTTGTGATATATATGTGCAAAGGCCTGGTTTCAGAGGTGTACAGACCTTGCCATGTTACAGTAGAATCCCCCTTATGCAACCAAAACAGATTTCTCTTTTGCATTTCATAATCGGCCAAGAATAATGGACTCTTTTTCTCCCCCCCCCCTTTTCTTTGCTTGTCTACTAACCTAGGAAACGGAAATCTGGATTTCACCACTTTTAATTTAAGAGCAAAAACTATGAAGACTCTGATTCCAATCCAGTGGATTTTGGTACTACAGTCACTGTAAAATCAAATATAGTGGATTTTTTTTAAAACTGTTTTGAATTTATTATTATTATATTTTTCTTAAACATTTAATTTTGAATGGAAGCATCTGTATGGGTTTTTTTTTTCTCTTGCAGAAAGATACATGCTAAAAATGTTGCTGCTGTCAAACACACAAATGTACAAATTTTGTTCACTGAAAGAGAAAACCTTACAATCTTTCATATTATGGGTGCAAAACTCTTATGTCTAAGTTGTATTCCATGGCCAAAAAAGATGCTTGCAATAGGGATGAAACTTAATTAAACTCATATTTCCTTTCCCCCTCCCACCCTCATGTAAGTGATGTAACATAAATGAAAATGTAAGTGAATGCATTAGACTTAAGAACTATGATCTCTCGGTCTTAAGTCGAACCTTCTTATACTTGGTCTCTTCTCTGTTATTGGATCCACTATTGAAAGCAATTCAGAAATAGAGGGAGGAAAGATAAGACATGGAAAAGGGGAAAATTCAGTCTCCATCATGATCTTTTTATATGCTAATGTACCCGATATCCTTTATAAGTAAATGAGATGAATAATAAATGATTGCCCTGTTAGATCTGGTTTTGGTGTAAGATACCTCCTGCAAACCATTTGTCTATTTCATTATAGTAGTTGCAAGATGGACAATATTTAGTTACTGTTGTTTGATGGAACAAATTTGAATCTAGAGCTTCAAGCATTCCAAATAGTTTGAAGTTGGTAAATAAGAATGTTCTGTTTTCAAAATAAATATGAATATATGAAGGCCACCAACCCCACCACTCATGCTAAGAAAATACTTCAGGTATTTTTCCATGGCATGGAAGACTGTTGCTTAACAGAATTATTTCAGATTTGATAAGAATACTGATAAATCAGAGACCCAATCCATGTTTTCTTCTATGTAGGCCAGTGAGCGGGCTATCTGTGAAGGAAAAAGAATGGGGAAGGGAGGTGATACGTCAGTAGAGACTCAACCGCTTACAAAAATGTGTTGCTGGCCGCTAAAATCAAGCCTGTTTTCTGGGAAAGTACTTGTTATTTTATCATGGATAAATATTTAAAATATACGTGGATTTGGTGAATGATTAGCACTTAGTTGAAAATAAGTAAAATGGTAGTTGTCTTTCCCATAAAAAAAATGAAAATCAGATTTCGTGTTTTTGATATTATTTGCTAGAATGCAACACTTGTCAAAACAGGACAAATAGCCTCCAGTTTCCATTGAAATTAATAAGTAGCTGTTACTTATCGTGGATTTAAAATATAAGACTTTTTTAAAATAACATTCCTCAACATATTCATTTCTCAGGAAAAGAACTGCTGAGTCCCAATTGAAAAGGCAGCATGGTATCTACAGTAATACAAAAAGGCTGTGGTTAAATACTGTAATAATTATATCCAGAGACATCCACCAGAATAATTTAGTTGCTGCTAAGGTGAAAAGTAGGAAGGACAACTAATGTGTTTGTTCCTTACTGCATTACTTTCCTGTAAGACAGTACATACGTATTACAATGGATGCATCTATATTAGCCCTTTTTTTCACAAGTGGAACATTATATTTTCAAAGCAATTCTGTTTATCTTTCCCTGCTTGATTATAGCAATTTTATTTTGGGCTTCAGATCAGGTTGAAAGTTACTCTTTCCGTAAGCGAAAACTAAAGGGTGGACATAACATTAAATGTGTATATGCGAATAGCATGACTAATTTTCTGTGGAGGAAAGTTTCCTGAGAGGTTTGATAATGACAGTATCGGAAATAATAGGTTTGAAAAGATAATGCCTTTTTCCTCATTTTTTTCCCCTCTCCTTGTATTGCATTATTTGCTATATTGCACTTGCTGGTTTCTTTTTATTTAGCATAGAAGTCTCTTGCTCATAGAGATAAGACACTCCGAATTAGCAATCTACCTCCAAGGGTTGCGCCAACATACATTTTTCTTCACAACAGCGTGGAGGTGGTGTGCAATTGCCTTCTGGGATTTTGTTAGAGAGACTTGAAATTTTTAAATGTTCTCCCATCCAAATACTAGCCATGCCCAACTCTGCTTGGCTTAAGAACCCAGAGTGTATCAACTAGATGCTGCAGAACACAATGCAAAAATAAATATTATGAACATATTAAAGCAAAGCATATGTAGCCTCCAGTGAAAGACGTATGTCAGATACTGTGGGGCTTTGTGATTTGAGTGATATGGATAGAAATAGTAGTTTGTACATATTGAGTTTTTGGGAGCCACAATCCCTGCTTATATTGTTCAGATTGCACACTTTTCTATTGTTTCGCAAATACTACAAACTGAAACATCTGCAGATCTTTACAGATGAGGAAACACATGCGATTAATTCATATCTGTAGTATACTACATATATTTATAAATACTATGCCACCCTATTATAATTTGTTCTGTGGACAGGGGCTAGCCCAGCGTGTAGATTCAACACTGTAATTCCACTTCCAGTTTATTGAGGAAGCTGCATTACAGTATAGAAGTGAGTAATTGTAGCTTGTATGGTCACACTATTTATCCACGTCTTTCCCTTCTTGGGCATGCTTGCATATGTTTATAATTTTACACTCAAGTTCTTGCAAAGGATTTTTAGTCGTTTAGAAGGAATAAGCAGACCTAATTTTTTTTTCTCCTAAGCATTTTCCAAATTAAAAGGAAAATTGAAATATATGTTCAGTTTTAACCAGGAAGCAAAACCTCTGAGAGACAGCAATTTGCTTGTTAGCACAACAGCAATTAGTAAATAAACCCATCCAACTCTCCTCTAATAAGAAATTGGGTTGTTTTTTTTCCACTCATTCTAAGAGCATCTATTACTAAAACTGAAATACATCTTATTCAAGTTCTTCCAGAAAATATAGCAATAACATTTTCAGTGGCTGGCTTTCCTTCCTAATTATCTTTAAGAGGCTTCCAATTCTACCTTACTTTTTAATATATGCAGCCCATACTAAGAAATCCATTTCACCAGGCCTACACCCGGGGGGTGGGGGGGCAGATCCTGAGTTAAGTATGTATAAGATTTCAGCTATAAGACAATCTTCATAAAATGGGAAAAGAACTCTAAAATAAATTAACCGTCCTTGTGGTACCTTTTTCTTTGCAAGATTCCTTCTTTTCCTATTTATTCACACACACTGTATATGAATGGCTGTACTTTGAGCCAAAATGTTTGTCTGGCAAATGATAGAAGATAACATACAATAATAAAACAAGATTGCTTATTTTCAGTACTAGCAGTTCATACATTTTTCCCATTTATTTGGATTAATATAGAAGGTGCAAAATCTGACCTAAAAAGGATGCACAAGATGTAGGTTTGCTGGCAGGAAGTGCGATGCCTGAAAGGAAAAAGCCGGAGAGTCAAAATTAGGTTGTTGTTCTTATTATTACATCCGTAGAAGAATCATCATTGCTTTTTTTAAAACTACGGTTTAAACCCATAAAACATATTGTAATTTATGTTACCACCTGTCTTGTGTTTCAACAATTTCTATGTGATGCACTTTACATTGTAAATAAAGTTGCACCCCATTTAGTACCTGTAATCTAATTTGTGTTTCTTCTTTGGGTAGCTACTTTCTACTGGGATAAAAAGCTTATTTGGTAGCATGGGAGAAAGTGCTGAATCTTTCTAATACTCCATCTTAGCTGCTGCTGCTGTTAGAGCTGAACAAAGCTTCACAGGAGTGCTTTGAAGCAACCTTCAAAGCTGGGTGTCAGTGGGGTAAGAAGTCCATAGCTGTTCCCAAAATAATCGATCTATGCAGTCTGCCCCTCTTTCACAAAAGAAAGAGACAAACTTCTATTTACACCAGGAGAATCCAAGAAAGAGAATTAAGAACCTTTCTGTCTGAATTTGCCCATTTCTCATTTCAAAATATTATATAGAATATTTGCTGAAATTCATGTTTTGTTCCTTTAGCTTTCTTCTTAATAAATATTGCTGATCAGAGACAGGAGGAGGAGGAGACTTGTTCTTGGGATTAACCACTTCCAGTCCAAGATGCTAGGAGCCGAGGTGGCGCAGTGGTTAGAGTGCAGCACTGCAGGCTACGTCAGCTGACTGCTAGCTGCAGTTCGGCGGGTGAAATCTCACCGGCTCAAGGTGGACTCAGCCTTCCATCCCTCTGAGGTGGGTAAAATGAGGACCAAGATTGTTGGGGGCAATATGCTGACTCTGTGAACCGCTTAGCGAGGACTGGAAAAGCACTGTGAAGCGGTATATAAGTCTAAGTGCTATTGCTATTGCTAACTGTGGTCCTAAGTGAAATGAGACCTACATTACTCTTTCCAGGCTGATAACTCACCTCTCTCCCCCCCCCCCCCCCAATATTCAAAAGTGAAGCAGCCAAGTTGCTTCACTGGACATTCCTTCAAGCTTTTTGCCTGGTGGTTCTAGTAATTGAAAATCTTCTACAAATGCCCTGTGCTTGCCTCAGATACTGAACCTGCCAAACCCGAGCCTTGATGTGACCCAGAGCATCTTGTAGAACAGACAACAAGTCATCACCAGGACTTGAAAGGGCAAGGTGAAAAACACCTTGTTGGTCCTGAGCCATTTTGTACAAGCCCAGGCATTGCTGTTTATTAGAGTCTGAAAACTGCAACACAAGACTAATATAACCAGCCTGCCAAAAAAGGTGTAAAGGATGACTGGTTAACATTAATTGCTCTTGGGGCAACAGGTGTGTCCCAGGCCATAGTGCTTTGTTGTGTGTGTGTGTGCACCTGATTCCTGCCAATTGCATGGACAAGTCCCTGCAATTTTCTCAGCAAGATTTTCAGAAGTGATTTGCCATTGTCAGCTTCCTCCTCGGGCTGAGAGTGAGTGGCAGGCCCAAAAGTTACCCAGCTGGCTTCATGCCCAAGGCAGGACTAGAACTTAAGTTTCCTGGTTTCTATCTGGGTTCCTTTAACCCCTAAGTATTGTACAACTATTAAAGAAAGCAGAAGTTAGTTTGTGTTACGATTACAAATGCCATATGCTCGACAGCAAACCTGTTCAGCAAGTCTGGAACATTGTGCAGGCAAATTAGCACTCGTGAATAGAAGAAATGGTTATTATCAGCCAGCGAAATGCCGTTGTTTGCCAAAGCTCAAGAAACCTTTAGGGTAAAAAAATAAATGAAAGAACATGTGGTGCAGACGGAGCCATCTCAGTAGCCGATCACTTATTGAGGGGAAAATAATGGAGTGGAACAGAGTCAGCAAGGCTACATTGAATACTGTAGTGCGGAGTGCAGCACTCATGGAAAGGGTTACAACAGGACAGAGCTCTGTAACTCACGCAGCAATGGAAAACAAAGAGTTTAGGATTAAGGTGCATCTACCACGTGCCTATGTAATGTCCTGAATTGTGCTATGCCGTCTGACATGCTGCACAAAGTTCAGTGGCTACATTACAGGCAGTCCTCAACTTATGACCGCAATTGAGCCCAAAATTTCTGCTGCTGATCAAGACGGTTACGTGAATTTTGCCCCATTTTACGACCTTTCTTGCCACAGTTGCGAGGTGAATCGCTGCAGTTGTCAAGTTAGTAATACGGCGGTTAAGTGAATCTGGCTTGCCCGTGGACTTTGCTCGTCAGAAGTTTGCAAAAGGGGATCACATGACCCCAGGACATTGCAACCGTCATAAATACATGCCAGTTGCCAAGCATCTGAATTTTGATCATGTGACCAAGGGGCAGGGCTTCAGTGGTCACGTGAAAAATGGTCATAAGTCACCTTTTTCAGTACCGTTGTCACGTCAAAGAGTCACTAAATGAACTGTTGTAAGTCAAGGACTACCTGTATGGAAGGTTGGGTGCACAACCAGCAATAGCCAGAATCCAAAGGAATTCCCAAAGGTGGCAAGAAGTGAGAAACTAAACCTAGATTTTCAAATGCTCTGATCCAGAAGAAGGGAGAGGCCTGCCGCAGCAATGTAAATGAACCAGCTAGCAGCTGCAAATGGTCTGGGATAGTGAGAAAAAGGTGTGGGGAGAAACTGTACTCAAGAGAGGAGCAAAATGGAGCTGAAGAAAGGAAATTGCAGCTGGGTTTGGAAAAATGTGGTCAGTGGAGATGAAGGTAATTGGCATGTAGGCTGATAAGAGCTACAAAAAGCAACAGAAAGGATTGGGGAAGCCTGTGTGGTAAGTTGGGAAATGAGAATGAATGGGAAAAGGGGAGAAGCTGTATAAATGGAAGATAAACGAATGGATCTACTTTGGAGTGAGTGAGAGGTAGAAAACCGAATATTGTGTGTGTGTGTGTGTGTGTGTGTATTTGTGAGATGATAATCCTGAAAAGGTGCAGAAAAATAGTGTGTGTTGAAGTTTGGATATTGCCAGTTTTACATAGATTTGGAAGTGAAGGGATGGTTAACAGCAAATGTGTGTTAAATATACAATTGTTCATTTGGTCAATTAATTTATGTGTTACTGATATTTTCATGTGGTATTGCTCCAAATGGTTCTGAAACAGTGGTAATCATTTGTCTCAGTTTGTCATGTAGATAATTACATATTTGAGGTATCTGTATCACTGTACAAATGATATAAATTTATACAAATGATGTAAACAATCTCAATTGTCCAGACCTCTTAAAAACAATAAGAGTTTATTGCTGGGGATAATATCCAAACAAAAATTTTGTCTCTGGCATTTAAAGTCTGAGAAATGAATTTTTATTAAAGTTTACTTATTTTTTACTGGATTCCAAATCTCTGGCAAGAAAATACCATCTTTTAGCAACACCCATTGTTCTGAACTGGATGTGTTGTGATGGGCCACATCCATCATGGCAGTCATTTTGTGAAGGCCCCCATGATACTCAAAATCCATGATACTCAAATTGTTAAAAGTTCTATGTGGCCTAAAAATATTAACAATATTGTCTCCAACCGTCTCACAACTTTTAAAAACTCAGACAAGCTGCCCAGAGTCACCTTATAGGAGAGATGGGTATAAAAATGTAATAAATAATAATTTTCACTTTCTAGTCTTTTTATGTGGCAGATATAAATTACATGGCAGTAAGCAAACGTGAGTTAAAATTCAAAGGATTATAGGAGAGTGTAAACATCAGAAAAAAAGTGTATATACAGGTAATCCTCCACTTACAACAGTTCATTTAATGACCATTCAAAATTACAACGGCACTGAAAAAAATAACTTATGACCATTTTTCACACTTATGACCGATGCAGCATCCCCATGGTCACATGATGAAAATTCAGACGCTTGGCAACTAACCCATATTTATGACTGTTATAGTGTTCCAGGGTCATGTGACCCCTTTTGCGACCTTCTGACAAGCAAAGTCAATGGGGAAGCCAGATTCACTTAACAACCATGTTACTAACTTAATAGCTGCAGTGATTCACTTAACAAATATGGCAGGAAAGGTGGTAAAATGGGGCAAAACTCACTTAACAAATGTCTTACTTTGCAATAGAAATTTTGAGCTCAATTGAGGTGGTAAGTTGATGACTACCTGAACAGCTTGTTCAGATTAGTTGATATGGAACCTGTTTTTATTTCTTCCATCCCCCATTGCACACATCCACATAATGGCTTGTTACCCTCTGCAGGCTACAGCTTTTTTAAAAAGAAAAAATTAAAAGTGTTGCTTCAAATTTAAAACATCACCTTGGGGCATTTGCTCATGACAGCTATAGTAAGACGACTATTCTTCCAATTTTTGTTTCTCCAACAATAGAGAATTAATTGCAGAAAACATGGAAGAAGATGCAATTTCTCTCTAACTCTAACAAAAGAGGTATGAAAAGCTGCCCATGATGCAGCAAATGTCTTTCAAATATTGCCAGAATGTTGATGAATTTATATTACAAGAGTGAAGTGCCCCCATGAAATATTCCAAACTGATTTTGTTTCATGGGGCCAAACTTCACAGTCTGGATTGGAGCATTGGAGAAACCAGCCCAACTTCCAGCTTCCTGTCACCTTTTCTTAGAAATTCTTCTGGTATGTGTGGCTACTGTAAAGTGTTTGTGTTCAAGGGCTGTTCCTTCCATAATGAAACAAATGCCCTAACTCTGGGGTCTCCAAACTTGGCAATTTTAAGACTTGTGGATTTCAACTCCCAGAATTCCTCAGCCTGGCTGGCAAATTGGTAACAAGCGCCCCACCAGCCTCTATCTCTGTGTTGTGCTGCTTCTCCCCCCACTCCCCCATCCCACTCCCATCTCAGTCAGTAGCAGTGGAAGAAATGGAGCCAAGCCCATCTTGAGAAATGCGTGAGAAAAGCCTTCACATTCAGACTAATAAACTTAATATGGCAATCACAGCCCTCAGAACAGCTGCATCAATCTAAATAGTGCTGCTTGAATAGTCTGGTTTTGTTTGGAGAATTGGGGGGAAAAAAATGGGCCATTGTAGTGCTGAGCTCAAAACACATGCCATATAAGCACATTTTGATTTCAGCATGGAACATTCCAAAATTGAAACCTGACTGAATTCCTCTACCACGGGCAAAGTGATTGAATCCAACACTTGGGAGCTGGGGGGTGGGGGGTGGGGAGAGAGAGAATACCAGGACATGCTTCCATTCCATGCAGACTGTAGTTCTCCTGTGGAAACAGCTAGAAAGCAAACTAGAAGAAACTCAGTTATGATTGCGTAGTGGACGAGATAGATGGACCCAAAAAATCAACACGGGGTCTGAAAAACTGCAAAGGAAAAGAAATTGGGGGGGAAAGAGTCATAATTATATCATGGAAAATCTGGCTGAATTGTATGTACGATGGCTTTTCGGAGGCTGCAGGGACCCCAGATATGAGGCAGGGAAGATCCATACGGATAATAACTTACGGTACTTACTCCAATAACTAAAACTTACCGGTATATACTACAGGACAGGAGTGAAATTCACTTACCTTCCCTACCGGCTCATAAATGTAGTATAATCAGAGCCACGTTTAAAATGACAAATGGGAAGGGGAAGCTGATAATTATCAAAGAAGCAGGAGGCACAGAGAAATAAATAACCTTTTCCTGCCTCGGTATAGGCCTGAGGAAAATCCCTTTATTGAAGCTGCTGTTGCATTTGGCTCTCATTTTAGTCTGTAAAGAAAATTCTGGTTTCCTGTGAGGCTTGTTAAGTTCCACCATATCCAGCCAACAATAATACCACTTGACCTGACATCAATGCTTTTGGAAACTCATAAACATACAAAGCAAAACGGTATTCTTGGATAGTTTTCATACTGAATTGCAATCTGATTGCGAATTGTATTTTCCCAATCCTATTTGTATGCCATGAAGAGGGTATCATGGTTAAGGCACCAGGCCAAAAACTGGGAGATGGTAATATAGGAAGTTAGCACCTACCCCTCTCCTAGAAAAATGAAATATTCTAGGAAATATTAAAAAGGCAGAATATTATATTTTCCCTAAAGGAGAAACATGTTTCTAAAGACATAAACTCAGAGCCTCAGCTCCCTGCCCCCCCACCAACAGATAGTTTGGTGTCAACCTATCTACAAGACAAAAGGCCAGCTTATCTACAAAACAAAAGACATGGCCCTCAGGACATGATAGGATTAGCCCACTCAAGATCCAAACCAGGACAAAGCCATTAAGCCATAATAGGAATTGCCCAAAGCTCCTTCATTACATCATCACCCAGCAAGATTCAACCAGGCCTGGGACTCAAGACAACCTACAAAGTTATCCCTGCATGGCCCCATGGGAGTCTGACAACCAATCAGAGTACATTTCTTACACAGGAACAGGAAGCTCCAAGGCAGGGCCCAAGAGAGGGTATAAATCTCTTTTTTGCCCAGGACCTCAAACCATGTGGTCCTGTCCACCATTAAACCATCTTTCCAAGCAGTCTCCATGTTTGCAGTGTCTTTCTTCCCACTTGGAACTGAACCCAGATGAACATTGCTTCCAACAGTAAGTTCTAGTCCTGCCTTGGGCAGGAAGCCAGCTGGGTGATCTTGGGCCAATACCTCCTGCTCAGCCCTAGGAAGGAAACAAGGGCAAATCATTTCTAAAAATCTTCCAAAAAACCTGTTGGGACGAGCCCAGGCAGTTACCAGCAGTCAACATTGACTCAAAGCAGCGTGCACACATATGCACATGACTGTAGAGTGCACTTTCAAGACTGAAAAATTGACTAGCTGGCTATATTTATTTATACAATTTGTATAGCTGCCGATCTCAAACCAGTGACGCTGGGCAATGAACAATCATCAAAAAAATTCAAACAGTTTTTAAAATACAAAAATTAATATAAATAACCAAACAATATTATAATCCACTGCATTCATTTTAAATTTGTATTATTTGAGTAACTTTCAGCATTACATCACCAGGAACTAGCATCATGTGGATTATACAAAAAGCAACGCCTGTAGTCTGTCCACTCAGAACTGAGCTTGTAAACTTTTTATTTTTCTATTTAATTTGTTTCTAGGCCTTCTGGCTTGCAAAATATAAAGATTATGAAAAAGAATGCTTCACACCAAGATCACGATTGTTTAGGACAAATTAATTGCAAAAATTATAGATTTCTTCTCCATGCCATTTGGTATGATTTCTCTGGGTCATAACTTACTTCCAAACCTAATGGGAAGGGAGAAAGGAAGTCAGCCTTTCAGTGACATGTCGAATGGAATTGAAATGTGGATATTAAAATTAAAATTAAAATACAGCCATACAACTTTTGTATAATCATCCACTGATACTTGAATTAAAAGGAAACACCTTTCACAGGAACTACCAATTTGCAGAAGCAATTATCTTTTAGCTTGGCTTTAAATGAAATGGAAGAGTCAATTATATCTCCTAAATCTCCACCCTTTCAGAATATTATCTCTCAATCTCATTAAAATTAAGCTTCAGTTCTGAGCCAGACTACACAGCCAGAAAGGGAAGCCATGGCTGAATTCTAATACAGGAATACCCATTACTCTATTTCAGAGGCAAAAAAAAAAAAATAGAAAGTAGTAGCCAAAAAAAATTAAATGCAAAACATGGAAAGAATTACAGCTATCCTGTATCTAGTACCGTTACTATAGCTGTACAATTTACTGTTGCTTCCCATACCTTTTTATCTATGCAAATCCTACTTTTGAACTTTAATCATAATCAGGTCAGATGTGCTTTTAGATTTAGTCCATATGAAAAGGCTGATGCTTAAATTGCATTGCTGAAAGACAGCCCGTATCAGATTCATTTTCAGCTTCTCTATCCAGTGTTTAGCTGCCTCAAAAGAAAGTGTTGACATGCAAGAAAACAGGTATTAAAAATCCTAACTTGTTATTAGGCATGATACTTGTTGCTTTAGATGAATACACTTCTGGCTAACCTGCTTGGTGGAAATTAAAATCTCTTACATGAGTATGCAGGTATATTTGACAGATGGGCAGGGTTATCAGGGAATTCACATAAGGGCCATCTCAAATGAACAGAAAACCAAGTATCTTGAGGAAATTGAGACAGTTTTCCAGAGCAGCTGCAACAAAACCTGTTGCTAGAGTGATGGGAGTTTATTGGGTTTTGTATTTGGGATTTACTTCTATAAGCCAGCCAGACTCACTGTGAGTGAGTTGCACAGCCATGTACATTTTCTTAATAAATTAATTAATATGGGACATACACTTAATTTAAAAAATAGACTTGCATCTGAACTATTTGTACTTAACATTTTTTAGTCTTTGGATTTGCTAAAGTATAATTTTAGTTATTCAGCCTAATAAACTTGTAAATTGTAAAAACTGATACTGAAAGCCCAGGAAGGCCCTGGAAATACCTCTTGGTAGGCTTCCGGATGATGTCTAATGGCAAACTAGATATCCCCACAGAAGTGAGTTTGGCATTGCACCAGAATTCAGCATCCAGATGGCGAGTTCTGGTCACAGGAATCTTTCTGGACAAGGAGACACTGTGACATCTGGGCAGTTGTTCCTCGTGAGGAGACTGCAGGAATCATATTTTTGTGGTTAACTTGTGAGGCAAACGATTGGGAGTTGAATCATGCTCACAAATGCAATGCCATATGTAATGGACTCACTATCTCACAATCTTGATCACTATGAATATACAGCAATAGACAGTTTCAGGTGACAAAGTTAAATAGTTGGCACTAACAAGAAAATATTTCTGTGGAAATTAAAAGAGTTAACTCATTATAAGGCAGATCAAAGGAAAGGCTCTTCGCATCGTTCAGGAAATATTAATCAGTAGTTATTTGTGTGTCAAAATTTCTTGTCAGAACCTTAGTTATGAGCAAGCAACTTACTGATATATTCTGCTCAGTCATCTCAAGTTTTCTCTTTCTGAGAGCAAATCTCTTTCTGTGATTTGTTTATCTTCACAACCAATTCAGAGAACTTGAAATTTCAAACAAGTCAGGAGTCAAACAAGAAAATTAATGGTTTCTCATTAAGACTGAAGAGAGTCAAGTAGTAAAGAAACTAGTGTAGCCTAAGTTGGCAGGAAGAGCCACATGAGGTAACTGAGAAGCATGCACAATTACAGTGCTTTTCCAGAATAAACCAGGATTTGTAGAATTCTTGCTGAACAGGTAGTCCTCAACTTACAACTTTGTTCCAGCACTTGTCATGACTTTTCCAACCCAGATATGATAGTCCTATGCTAGCATTTATACTAAGAACTCCAAAAAACGATCAGATTCTGAGACCTTGGTTGTCCCATATGGCTCATAATGAATCAAGTATAAGACTGGACTTTTTATATAAGAAGTAATTGGAAACAAAGGACAAAATGCCCTTTCAAATAGATTTCCAAGGGGAAGAAAAGCAACTCTCCCTCCAAATCTATCAAGGCAATGGATATTGAAAGGTAGATTTAAAGGACCCCTTTTCAGTATATTTATCAAAAACAGACCAAAAAACACCTATTATTTTTTAAATGTTTTGCTTAAGGTTACTTTTTCATAGTTATCACATTTAAATGAGTTTCTAAAGTAATTGGACAGTATGTATAAGACATGTGTGAAATAGAAATGCATATGCTTTGCATAAAATCTCTGTGCCTTTTAACCTAGCTCTGGGTGTGCCTGACCTTGAGTTCCTGCTTTGATCTCTGGTATCTGGAAGCTTGAAACCCAGGAAATAAAGGAAGAGGATCCCTACCTATACCAACCTTACACTTAGATATAAGACATTTTTTTATATCTATGAACACTTTCTTTACTAGCTACACCTCTATGCCCTCTTAGAGCAGCATGGCACATACAAACGAAGCAGCTAAAGGTTGAGGAAAGCCACTGAAAAATAGTCAGCTCAATATCTGAGCACTAATGATGGCCCAGACTCTCCTTATCTGTGATTCTTCCTAGTTGAATTCTTTATTGTTTCCATATCTATACAGAATTTTGCCAAATTGAAGCACTCTACTATGTGCATCTACCATACACTCTGAGTCCTATTAGAGATGGTCTGTGTCCACCCTCTTTCTCTCACACAAAATATCTGAACTGAATTTCTCTTATTCCTCTGGAATGCACCACCCTTCCTCTTGGGAATCCAGCCTACTACAGTCCATGAACTTTATCCAAGAACATGAGGATAGAGTTCTTGTAAATCTTCAGCTATGGATTTCAGGTTCCTCACTAATAGGCATGTAGTTTGGCAAGCTCCACAGCTATCTGAATATTGAAAGGATCATAAATGACATACTTTACTATGTCATAATAGCATGGTGTCAACCTGACCTTATTTGAATCATTCTGAAATGAATACTAGTGAGACAAGAAAAGAGGTATTGAGTTTTTTGGAGGCACTCACAATGTTGCCAAAAATGCACAATGAGGCAAGTATTTCAATATAGATTGCTATAGATTCAGTTTGATACTGGGTAGAAATCTAAGCTCACCAATACCTGAAGAGATTTTCTAACTTGGCTGCATATTTCTGAAGCTATGAGCTGATAGAGGATGATTTTGACTCACACCAATTTACAGAAAAGACTCAAATTCTCAGATAAACCAAGGAAAGATATTAAATTGAGATGGCTACATACCCGACTTTAGGGGGTGGGGCTCATTTCTGTTTCTTACCCGAATGAGCCAGTGTTGTCCGAAGATGCTTCCATGGTCATGTGGCCGGCATAACTATATGCTGAGATGCAGAGGACGCTGTTATCTTCCCAGTGAAGTGGTACCTATTTATCTACTCACATTTGCATGCTTTTGTACATGGGCAGGAGCTAGGGCAAGTAATGGGAACTCACCCCATCACACGGCACTCAGGTCTCGAACGCAGGCTGTCAGCTTTCCTGCTGACAAGCTCAGCATCTTTAACCGCTGAGCCATCGCACCCCTTAAACGATGAGAGTTAATATAATATGAAAAATAATTATAAATAAAGGCATGCTTAATTTATGAGGAAAATTGTTCTCTCAGAAAGAGTCAAACCTTTGGCATTTTTCATCCCTCGCACTGTGTTTTTAACTGCTGATTGCTTCTGCACTTGCTTCCCAAACAGAAAGAATTTGCGGAATTTCTGAAGAGTGCAGGACCCCGCCTTGTTGTGGTGAACTTTACAGCAAAATGGTGTGGGCCTTGCAAAATTGTTCGTCCTTTTCTTCATGTAAGTGAAGCCACAATGCGACAAGAAAATATCCATCCGTTGTGGTGCGCTAGTAGTCCCTTTGCTTCTCTCCCTTAATCATAGGATGCTGCCTCACACCAAGCCGTAACATTGCCAGCCTACAATGATGCTGTCCGTTTTATTTGGCTGCAGATTTTCATGGTATCTTTCTTGCAAATGTCCCTCCTGTTTTGTCTTCAATCCAAGATAGCCTGGGATTGAACCAGTGATCGTTTGCATGCCAAACGTGCATTTGGAGCTTACAGATCTGGGCTACAAAATTCTGGATTTCTTTGCAATCATCTAGCTGTCCTTCAAACTCTGCAGTCTTGAACTGGTTGGAGGTTTTAAAACTTTTTCAGGCTACAGAACCTGTTCGTTAAAAAAAAAAAATACCCAAAACTTGATCTGCCAAATCATGGTGAGCATTTTTTTTATTTTTATTTTTTATTTTTTTTGCAGAAGAATAGGTCTTAGCCTTTCTACTCTACCTTAGAAAAAATTCTGTGGACTTCCCTGACTGCAACATAATGGTTTGATCTTACTTCCCTCATTATCACCAGGCAAGGGAAATATACTTTAATTTATGAATTTCATTTTGGAGCCTTAACTTTGTAGACATCCCTTCAGAGTCTGTATCCCAAGCCTGTATTACAATTTGTTCTATAAATCAGATTTATAAATCTATTTCAGGACTAGTTGAATTTTCCTTTCAGACATTTCAGTCCCTTGAACTTTCTCATTGTTAACTTGGGTTCTTCTGCCTGACTTTTTCCATATATCCGAAAAGATATTTTTCTTACTCCTTCAGTTTTCTTTTCTAGTAGACATTCTAAAAAGTTCTTCCTACTGGTTGTTTAGATTCCTTCCTCAACCCTCCCAAGTTAAATGAAGCCTAAATACAACTGCACTTGCTCACATCCGTGTCTTGCTAAAATTATTTATATTATGTACTTGATTTATTACAATTATTTAGAAACACTTTTCAATATGTAGGTCCCCCCAAAGTAAATAATTAGTATCACGAGCAGTTATTTGTAAATATCAACATGATAATGGAAAAGACAATAATCCTTTTTTAGGGCAGAGCAATGGTTGAAACCGCCTAGCAAAGGGACAGTATCTCTGCATGTGTCCTTCTTGAGGCAGGACTGATAAAACATGTTATGACATTTTGACACACGCTTCATCTTTTTTTGGCAACATGGTTAGGAACATATGTCTATGCATGCTTGGCCTTCTTCCCTTTGCCGGAAATACTTTCCCCAAAGTACTGATTCTTACGTTCTCTCTTTGAACCTCTAATTCATATTTCTGTCTTCTCTCACTCCCCACTCTAGCATCAGTTTGTAAGTTCCTTAGTCTGTTTGTATAATTGGTTAGACAGGCATAAACACTTGATACTGTTATAGTGACAATCTGAACAAAAATAATCCTAGTGCGAATGAATGGAAATAATATATATATTCTCTGTACTGTAATTCAGACATTTATTTGATATGGCATGATGGAGTCAAAACCAGAAAAAAAAAAGGACATTATTTTGTTCATCTGGACCATCCATTCCATACCTTTAAAGAGCCTCTTTTAAAAGCTATATGCCAAGGAAAACTTTTTTAAAAAAATTTTGGGCAAAGTTTCAGGAGCATGAGTGGGGATAGGGAAGAAGAGATAATTGTTTGCCTATGTGGACTCTCACCAAAATCGATGGGAGCATATCTAGCTGGAATGATAGCAATTGAAGACCTTTTTAAAAATCCTACAAGAAGCCAACAACAAGCCACTTATGTATTGTGCCAAAAAAAACAACATGGAGGAATCCCTGTAATTTCTGGGAATTGAACTAAATTTGAGGGAGACTTTAACCTAAGGTCATTTTTAACAAATGTGTGAATGACAGGAATTCAAAAGCAGTGATTTTCCCAGCATAGGATGGGAGCTGTACTCTCCCTTGAACTGAACAAAAGAGAAGAGCGAGGTACAAGAACAGTGCAAGACTCTTGCCAATGTGTACATTTTCCTAGTATCTTTTTAGCAGGATACTACTTGACGCTAAACATCTCATATCTGAGTCATAGCTATAGGTACTTAAGGATAACACTCAAGAAAAGCATCAGATATAGACTACATATACAGTAAATAGAGAGTAAAAGATTAAGAGTGCAACAGGAGAGCACTTATAGAAGAGATGTCTGATTTTAATGTATCAAAATATAAAATCCTTTGGATGATTTGGCTGAAGTATTTAAAATAAGTTGATTATCTGGTGCTTTTCCAGCATAAGTTGAACCAAGCAAGCAACTTAAGCCATAGATCTCTGAAGAAAGTATTAAGACCAATATGGGACACAGAGGTGTCACAGAGATGGCATTCTTGTAAAAGGTAAAGGAGTCCTTGCGGATTTTACTCCGCTAATCATAGCCAACTTTAGAAGGTGGTGCTCACCTCCATTTCTAGGCCAGTGAGCCAGCACTGTCCGAAGACGTTTCCATGGTCATGTGGCCAGCATGACATCACGCCACAGCACAGAGCATGCAACGAAACATGGAAGTTTCCTTCCTACTGAAGTTTATTTATCTACTTGCATTTACATGCTTTCAAATTGCTAGTTTGGTAGGAGCCGAGGCAAGTGACAGGAACTCACTCCATCACACCGGGGTAGGGCTTGAACAGCTGGAGAATAGACATTCCTGTACTTTTTCCATAAAACAAAGAGACCCTTGCCCATATCATATAGAATTTATAGAAACATTTTATTCAAAGAATATTTACATTTAAAGATTATCCAATTTTAATAGGGTTTTTTTCAGCTCCTGCTATTCCAGCACAAAAACACAATCCCTGGAGACAAGATTCCTAGCATGATTGATAGGCCATCCAAGTGAAGGTAGTGGTGAATGCCTGAGCAATTCTATTATGCATAAGATTTTAATATTTAAAGCTGTTTTCCTTGATCCCATATTCACGTCCAATAGTGCCTGTTTGGGACAGGACTTAGTTCTTCTTTGACAATGATTTCAGAAGGTACTGCCAATTATTTTTCAGAGTCATGGCTGACTCCATCTTGAATTCCATCTTGTCCCCATGCTAATTAAGACTCAGAAAACATTTAGGTATGTACAAGGCCTGCATTTCCAGTGATCTCCGGCCATCTTCAGAAGTGTTCATGTACTACAGGTCATCATATGAACTGATTAAGCACTGGTCATCCAATAGGCTAAATCACAACAGTTTAAAATATTTGGAAACCCAACTAATTAATCAATAGGCATTATTTGTGGCTTTTTGGTTTGTTTAAACCAAAATGTGCAGAGGAACTGATTCATCGTTGAGGAGAGAAGGATCATATATTTATCATGTCTTATGTGTTATGGTCATGATCTGGATGAGGCATATATTTTTTATCAGATTCATATCCTATCCTAATTATAAGATTTTTGGCAGCTCACCTTAATAACGGAGCACAAGAATATAAAACACAGTATTTTATAATATATAATGTTGAGGGTGAATAAAACTGAAGTGGGAGGTCAATTTAAAGGACTGGCCTCATCACAGAAAAACAACAGATTTCTAGATTTCAGCCCCCTAACCTCTCAAAAATGGGAGGTCTCTCTGCTTTTTTCCCCAGCACAATCAAAGTAGTCAGGCAAAGTTTCATGGGAAGATGTCATCCTGTAGTTAACAGGACACCAAGCCATAAAGGTCTTTATGGGTTGAAATAATCACATATCTGTTTTTCCAATTCCCGAAGCAATAATTTTATGCTAAATAAACAAAATCCTTGTTTCAATATCTTGAAATTCATGATGTCATTTCATCTATTGTCTTTGTAACTCTTCATTTTTTTTCATAGAGGTACGACTTTATATTGAAAGAGGAAGGAGAGAAAAATCAGAAGTGGAATTATACCATACAATGAAAGACATTTAAAGTTTAGGCCAGTTTGGGCCACATTTAATATCTAAATTTTGTTCCATTTTTGTTCTGAAGGAATTGGCTGTTCGATACGAAAATGTCCTATTCTGTATCGTTGATGTAGACTTGGCAGAAGTGAGTATCTCAATCCAGAAGGATTAGATGCCTCCTTGAGCAGCCTTCTGGAGCCCTAGATAGGATGATGAAACTTCTAATTCAACTTCTTAGAAATGATAGAAAATATTTGTAGCTCGGGTGGTAGATGTTGGTCTACCAACATCTTGTTGGTGGTGGTTTGTTCTCCAGGCTTATTGTTTAGCTTCCAAATGTTTCATCACCAGGCTAGCTAACATCCTCAGCGGGATTTATGAGAAAGTCTACAAACCAATAAGGAGCCTTATCAATCAAGCAACCAATGAACAACAGCACTGACCACCTCTTCACCACCTTCACATGACATCACCAGCGAGTCACACAGCATGTCACATGGCATGACCAGCTGATCACACGACCCACTGACTACATGACCAAATGAGTTCAATAAAAGTGGAGAAGAACTGAAACAAGACACTTCAACCTAAGTCCCGCTGAAGATGTCACCTAGCCTGGTGACGAAACATTTGGAAGTTAAACAGCGAGAGAACCCGGAGAACAAACCACCACCAACAACAACTTCTTGTTCTTAGAGGGCAACAGATAGAAACAACTGTGTTAGAATCTTAACTGCTTGGTTATTATCACTTATTCTAACCCAACTAAATACTAAAGGGAGATGATCAGTCCTTGGAACTTTGAATGAAAGCAAATCCTGAACCTGAGAACCAGAACAGGTTTGGTAATCCAATTTAGGACATTCTGCAGAACACTGACCATACAGTCCTTCAGAACTGGAACCTCCTAATACTGGACAGTTCCCAGCTAGAAATGTCATTTGGTTAACTCTTTTTATAAAATCATGTTTGCAGCAATATCAAAGAATCCTATTAACCCCAAATTATCTTGCAGTGCTGATGTCATCTAAACATACAATGTTATCAACAAGGCAATCCCAAAAAAGTTGTGTACTAGGCTTAGCAGAATCCTAATCATTGAGTTCACAAATGTTGAACAGTTGCAAAGTGATCTCTGACTACAATTATATTTTGATCTTAAGCAACATTTTAAGCCAGAGTTTCTCAACATTAGCAACTTTTTAAGACAGGTGGACTTCAACTGGTTGGGGAATACTGGGAGTTGAAGAATAGGGGTAGGGGTGGAATGGAATGGAATGGAATGGAATGGAATGGAATGGACTGGACTAGACTAGACTAGACTAGACTAGACTAGACTAGTATAGAATAGACTAGTATAGAATAGAATAGAATAGAATAGAATAGAATAGAATAGAATAGAATAGAATAGAATAGAATAGAATAGAATAGAATAGACTAGAATAGAATAGTGTACACACATACATTTTAAAGTTGTAGTGATTGAGAAACACTTTTTTAAACTATTACCACCTTGGAAATATGCTGTTTCCTCATGAACTTTTCAAGTCTTTCCCACGAGACGTAAAGAAGGTGTAAGAAGGAGCCATCTAACTAGTCTTCATTCCCTTGGCTGTTTCTCAAGGACTTGGGTTATCACTTCAACCCTACTTTGCCTGGTAACAACAGATGGCAATAGAAGAGCATCTCTTCCCCTTATTTCTTCTTGCAATTGTTGGCAGCAATTTGATTGGTTCAGCTCTGTTTTTATCATCTTGCTGGCATTAAAGCACAATTTTGCCCATTTTTGTCCGTAGCCTCCCAGGTTATGGATTAATCAATCAAACTCCCTTGGGCCAGCAATAACTAGTCAAGGCTCATGTTAAAGATGTCAACACACACACAAATTAATCATTATGCAAATGTTGATGATTTCCTCTACAGGGAGCCCTGTCATGTTTGTAGGGTTGTAGGCTAATGCATTGTAATAGCGATAAACAGAAATAAAGAGAATAAAAAAGAAATTTACGTTGTAAGATGCAAGTAATAAGATAGCTTATTAGTAACCTTGACTATCACTAAGTGTTGTATCTTTTTATTCTTGATGAATGTATTTTATTCTCCTTATGTATACTGAAGAGCATATACACCAAAGACAAATTCCTTGTGTGTCCAATCACACTTGGCCAATAAAGAATTCTATAAAGAATTCTAAAAGGCAGCAAAGACTTTTAATGTAGCGCAAAGGCAATTATTTAGCCATATCAAATGTGATCTTTCAAGTAAACCACAAAATTAGGGAATAGTTTATGCAGAGTCTTGGGCGGCTGTATAAAATGTCCTTTTTCTTTTTCTTTTTTATTACAAGCATTTTTTTTAATGTAGTGGCTAATGTATCTGAATGAGTTCTAGGACTTTATGGCATATGGGTTGATCTCTCTTTAACAGGATGTAGCTGTCCTCTGCAATATTGTTGTTGTGCCAACATTCCAGTTCTTCATGAAAGGAGACAAGGTACGTGTGGCCTAAAAGCACAGTTTAGTGCACTTCGGAGTTCAGCATTTGTTGCCCTGATTGTGCCCCTCATAGCTCTGCTTATGGGAGAATATTAATTGAAAGCTAGAAATGTTAAGTTCAGTGAATGAATATTCCCAATTCCACAATCAGTTGTCTAATCTAGTATTTGAATCAGACAGTGGTAGAACCTCCTTACCCAATATTTTGAGACAAGCTGTGATTGTTGTTGTTCACTGGCATCATGTCCCAAAGGTGCTTTTTCAAAAGGCAACTGGACTTTCTTGTTTTTGCTTGAAGACATTTCACTTTTCATCCAAGAAGCTTCTTCAGTTCTGAAGAAGCCTCTTGGGTGAGAAATGAAACATCTTCAAACAAATATAAAGAAAGGCTAGTCGCCTTTTGAAAAAGCATCGTTGGGACGACCATGACCTGAATGACTGAGAATCTCCATAGACATTGGTTTGTGTAATATTTAGTTTCCCCTGAGGGCTTTACTTTACTTATACTCTTTGGGGTTGAACGTTACCTGCTACGTTATAAACTAAACTAAGACTATTGGCATTTTACAACTGAGGATAACATCAGTAGAAAGACTTTGTGGATTTTTTGTTCTACAGTTGAATCAGCAAATGTAATCAAAAAGCAGTTTTCTTCTCTCAACTAGTCAAGCAATACCTGTTGCTCCATTGAACACTTTGGTACAAACTAAAGAAAGTATTTCAAAATTTATGAGATGTCACAGATTTTTGCTTCAATAACTGAAGGGGGGATTTTACACACCTATGCATAAGGAGGAAAAATTGTACACCCGAACTCTCAATTATACTTTAGTCCTTGTCATACTTAATTATCACCTTTGCACACTGCTTGTCTGATCAACAAATTTCTTATTGTATGGATCCGGTATATTATACCCGCATTGCAGATATAAAAATAAGTCTAAAACGCAAAGATTTGCCCAACATAATGAAGGCAATAAATGTATTATAGAAATCCCCCAAGGTCTCCTGGAAGGAGGGAAGGAGGTAGGGAAGGAGAGAGAGGGGGGTACACAAATTTATTTATTTCCAGCCTTCAAAAAAAAAAAATTTTTTTTTAAGGTGGCAAACATACCTAATATCCTTCCTCCTTCTCTTTCCCCCCCAATAATGGTATGCCCACTCACCAAAACTATAAAGTGGTTTTCCAACATACTTTAAACCATACTATACAGCATTGTTCAGTTATCCTACAAAGAGATTTCCTCCCATCTCTGCCATCTCCTGGACTCACCTTGGAACAAAATAAGATTGTATTCTGTAATCTCAGAAGGTTCAGAGAAGGGAAGGAATCTCTCGATAAAAAGTCTGTCAGCATGATATGTGTGCTAAGCTTTGTTTAAAATGCAAAGAAAGATCTCATTTCCAAATGTTACTTTTAAAGAATTTTTCTACAGTATAGATCTGCATTTTTTTAATAATTAGAAAAACATTACCTTAGAAAAGTGTCTTGATTTGCAATTCTGCTTTAGAATACCCTGTTTCCCCCCAAAATAAGACATCCCCTGACAATAAGCCCAATCGGGCTTTTGAGTGCATGGCAATAAGGCCAAGCGCTTATTTCAGGGCTCAAAAAAATATAAGACAGGGTCTTATTTTCGGGGAAACACGGTAGACCCCAGTAACTTTACTAGGACTTATGTTTTAAGTACAGGTATAAATTAAAACTGTGAATACAGGTTAGAAGCAAGGTCTGAAATGCATTTCCTGACTGAACCAGCATCTAAGTTTAATACATTGCTTTCCCTCACCAAATCTATGCTTATAACAGTTGTCTCCTAACTCTAATGGCTCTTCTGAGACTTTTCTTCACTCTTTATACATATGCATGAATATTATTAATGGAGAAGAGAAGGCAGAAAACTTCTATTTAACATAAAAGTTCAGCCAACTCATGCATGTTATTCAAATTGCAGTCATGGGACCTGCACAGATCTAAATGTCATTTAGGAAAACTATTTTTGTTAGTGATTTTTGAGTACAGTCCAGGAGGTGAATACTTTGGGGTCTGTTGAAGTGTTAAGTAGCTTTCCTGCAGGAGTACAGGTAGTCCTCACGATCACCAACTGAGCCCCAATTTTTGTTGCTAAGTGAGGCAGTTGTTAAGTGAATATTGCCCCATTGTACGACCTTCCTTGCCACAGTTGTTAAGTGAATCACTGCAGCTGTGGAGTTAGTAACACGGTTGTTAAGTGAATCTGGCTTCCCCATTGGCTTTGCTCGTCAGAAGGTCGCCGCAGATGATCACACGATCCCAGGACACTGCAACCGTCATAAATATGAGTCAGTTGCCAAGCGTTTGAATTTTGACCATGTGACCATGGGTATGCAGCAATGGTCATGTGAAAAATGGTCATAAGTCACTTTTTTCAGTTGCGTTGTAACTTCAAACAGTCACTAAACAAACTGTTGTAAGTCGAGGACTATCTGTACAGCCTCAAAATTGTTAAGAAGAGACATGGACGAGTAGAAGTAAACTTTGGCTGGCAAACTCTTACATAATTTTCTACTGGAAAGTCTGGGAAACATAACAGCTCTGCAGGTTTCCAGCAATCTGGAACAGTAAGGCTGGACAGCTAACTGCTCGTGCTTACATCTCTGATGTGCATCATCTGGAGCTGCAATGTATCTCCCTTTAGAGAACACAGACCTTTATTGGAATAACTGTCCAGTCCAACTTTTTTATAGAAAAACAGATGGAAGAACAAAAGCAATATTTGACAGTGCTGTGTCTGCAGACCAAGAAGGTCTGATCATAGCTTTCACCACTGTGACATTAAACATTTTTTTTGTCCCTCTACTACTGAGTAATATGGTAGTAGCTATTTCTCAATTTGCATTTATGGAAATAAAATAACAAAGCATATTCAGAGGAAAAATTCTTTGAACCACCTGCTAGGCTGAAGACCACACAATCCCTAGTGCTGCTTTATATGTGATTTTAATCTTCTCTCATTGAGGATAAGGTGAAAAAGGAACACACACATCGCACGTATCCTTCTTATCAATCTAATGAAAAAGTAGATTAGCTTTTTTTGAGAAAAATCTCAGCTCTCTTTTTCCAATTTGAATTACAGATACTCGTAGACTTACAAGAGTTCATTTAGTGACCGTTCTAAGTTACAAGACCATTGAAAAAAGTAACTTATGACCATTTTTCACACTTACAATCGTTGTGGCATCCCCGTGGTCACGTGATCAAATTCAGGTGCTTGGCAACGGACTCATATTTATGACGGTTGCAGTGTTCCAGGATCATGTGATCCCTTTTTGCCACCTTTTGAGAAGCAAAATCAATGGGGAAGCCAGATTCACTTAACAACTATGTTACTAACTTAACAATAGCAGTGATTCACTTAACAACTGTGGCAAGAAAGATCGTAACATGGAGCAAAACTCACTTAACAAATGTCTAATTTAGTAACAAAAAGTTTGGGGTGAATTGTGGTCATAAGTCAAGGACTATCTGTAGTTCTTTTTTACCTCAGCTTATTAGTAGGATGATTAGCATTTCTGAGACAATTTTTTAAAAACCAAATAGATTAGTGAACACTAACACAGTAGTTTAAAAAATAACAAAAAAGCACAGGAGTACAAAATATATTGGAATTGGATAAATTGTCATTCTATGTTACAGCTAACAGTGTTATACTGCAACAATCCAGATGACCAATAGATAGCAGGAAAGATAGTTTTCTAAATATGTTTTCTTTTTAAATTCCTTCTAGTATTCAATTTTTATAATCTTATTGTGTTTTTTTTTAATTCAAAACAAAGCATTTTCCCACAGGCAAAAATAAAAATTTATAATTAAATCCAAAGTCTTATTTCAAATTTATCAGAACCAATAGTCCATTGTAACTATAAAAATCAGTGTTTTAATCCCCTTTTGCTGTTTATTTAATTTTGCTGTTTATTTAATCCCCTTTTGCTGATGTGAAATAGCATTAATGGAAACATGAGGTTCTCTGGGCAAACATTGCAGCACTGCACTTATTCTCATTGATATCTGGAACTCTATAAAGGAAAGACTCCAAAAGGGATTTTAAAAGTACCCGAGGAAGCTCACATGAGAGAAGTACTTCCTCAAATTCCTGATCTTCCATTAACTGTGTTGACTTTTGTTTGATCCTAGATTTTTGAAGTAACTGGAGCTAATAAAAAAAAGCTTGAAGAGAAGATTGAAGAATTTATGTAATCTTGGAGAAAGGACCGCTGCAATTCCAAAGCCACTATGATATTGCCTTCAAATGACAGTAAAATTAACATCTCCATGGGTACGTGCTAGCTAGCCCTATTACCTGCACATTGAATGAAATGATAGAGCTACTACAACCAGTGGTGGGTTGCTCCCGGTTCGGCCCGGTTCTTAGAACCGGTAGCGGCGGCGGCGGGAGGCTCTGCCCACCTGCCTGGGACGCTTCTGCGCATGCGCGCGCAAACCGGTAGTAAAGGGTTTTAGAACCCACTACTGACTACAACAGTATATAGGACCATACATAGTGGAAACCGGGCCTTCTCAATCAGGCATCAGGAAAAAATATCTAAATGGAGATGGGGAGTTAGCCAAACAAGGGGAGATATTTCTGGTCTTCAGAAGGCAGGAAATTGTCCTCCTCACTCTTGATTTGCTAATAAGCATTTGGAAATATGCTAATCTGGATTGCAGTTTTATAACTCAGTAGGAAGGAAGGTTCAGTCCACAGGCCAACTTTGGCTAATAAATCTGCACTGGCCTGCAGAGTCTTGATAGAGAAATCTTGCCTTCTCTAAAGTCTTCCTCGACCCTCCAGTCTGATTCCTGTCTCTTTCTCTGTATACTGGAGAAGGTAGGAACTCTTATTTCCTTCTACCCACAGAGAAAGGAAAGGAGACTTCTGTGTGCAGGGGGGGAGGGGCGGGAAACAATTGCTTCTGATTTCCTCCCTCAAGGAAGAAATACTGATGTGTTGACTTGTATCATCTAGTTCTCAGAGCACCCCAATAGGCCACAGCACCCCAGATCACAGAGAAGTATCAGCTCCCCTGTTTGCAAGGTGTTCCAGGTATTAGTAACAGGCTCGCTGTTCTGTTCCACATTTCCCTGCTTTTTGGAAGAGAGGTCAAGCAAGGACTAATATTGATAGATTTTACATCAGGATAGCTTTGGCTTCTTTACATCTGGCTTGGCAGATATTATTGTTGCTGAGAGCTTAGATCAGTGGTTCCCAACATGGGGCCCACACCAGAGGTGGGTTCCTACCGGTTCGGACCGGTTCACTCGAACCGGTAGTGACCCGCTGGTGACGTCATGGTGACGTCACGGAACCGGTTCTGTTGGTGCCGGTCCGTGGGCACCGCCATCTTTTTTTGGGGATTTTATTTTTATTTTTTCCGGGTTTTTTTCTTCTGCGTATGCACAGAAGCCGAGTTTCCGGCACTGCGCATGCATCGCCATCTTGTTTTCTGCTTTTTTTCCCCCATACAGCGTGGCCACGCGGCACGGGAGGAAGCGAACCGGCAGCGAGGTAAGTTAGAACCCACCCCTGGTCCACACCCCACAGGGGGCCAATTTGATTTTTAATGGGGGCAATTGGAACCTCGTTTAAACTAAGTTAATGGCCTTTTAGGCTTCCTCAGGGTGAGTAGGAGTTCACTTTTTGAATAGTAAGAATTATATATCACAGGGGAGGGGTATCAGGATTTGAGAGATGCTTAGGTGGGGCATGGCCAGAAAAAGGCTGGGAACCACTGGCTTCGATGAATGGATAAATGGAATTGCTTACCGGTTTTGTTCCCTCTTCTCTTCTCTTCTCTTCTCTTCTCTTCTCTTCTCTTCTCTTCTCTTCTCTTCATTTTATTTTATTCTTCTTTGCCATGCTTTTTTTATTTTAATATTTAATATTCTATTTTATTCTTCTTTGCTATGCTTAGCTATGCTTTTGTGATAATGGCTTTGGATGTAGCATTTATTTATTTATAGGTTATGTTTCTAAACTGCCCATCTCTCTCAAGGAGGAGCTCCATATTGTGGTTCTGTCTGTGACATTCCTTTTGGTAATGGATGTTTTATTTTCTTTTAGAATAACTCAACTAAATATATTTTATTGCCCATCAACACACACTCCTTGGATTACAGCCAAAAACATGACCGAAATGTTATTTTTTTAAGGCAACACAGCTGATGAGAAAAATCAACTACTTTGTCACCTTGATAAATTATTGAAGAGCCGGACCATACATCTGGTTCTCATTAAGTCTTCACAATGCATTTAATTCACTTTGGAAGAGATGCTGAAGAGAGGGCTGCTTTAATGAGCCTCAGACAGATGCTGCATTCTCATCCCACAGGAGCAGCTAGTTTGTAGAACCATTTCCTATGATCCAGGAAATGGGGTGATACAATGGTTGTATATATTATTGATATGACATGGAGTATAACTGAGCATGTAAATGACGCTGAAACCGGATTAAGTACTGCAGTACAAGGAAAATTTTATCAGAGGAAATGGCACCATAAAGATAGGACTTTGGGGCAGACGTTCAGAGTCCCAACCAGATTGGAAAGTTTTAATATAACTTTTTTTGTCCTGCCTTTATTATTTTTATAACTAACTCAAAGTGAGTTGGGCTGAGAGAAAATGATTGGCCCAAAGTCACCCATTTGGCTTTCATGCCTAGCGCAGGACTAGAACTCACAATCTCCTGGTTTCTAACTTGGTGCCTTCGCCCCTAGACCAAACTTGCAGTCTAGAGAGACAATTATCTACTGTGTAAACTTTAACCCCCAAATTTGAATTATCTAACTGAACAACTGGCCAAAGAAGCCTTTAAAAATTAACTTTAAATGCAGGAATTGGCATTCCCTCCAGATGTTTTGGATTTCATCTCCCATTAACCCCTGTTCTATGGGCAACGTAGGGGATCCAGTGATCAAAAACATATCACAAGATTCCTTCCTGCTGCTCTAATGTTTAATTTTTAGAATTAAAGAATTGCAGATTGTAAGGTTTGGAAATGGAGGCATCCATAGGATCTGATGCATTTTTGTCAAAATGACAAAAGCAGTGTCCTCTTGTCACCATTACTTTCATAAATGCATGCTGTGTCATGACACATGTACAAAAGGGGAAGAGGTTGCATTGCAATGGCACAGTGCAGTATTCACCATATGCCTTTTCTTGATCTCCCTGCAGATGGCTCTGATCATAGGCATGAGGGAGGGGGGAAGTGACAAAATGTGCATTGCAACATCACAACATAAACTCCACCTCTTTCATGCATGCCATACAGAGTTAGATGCAAGTACATAAAGAGCTAGTACATAAATACATAAGTAGATAAGGTGGCTCAATGGTTAAGATGCTGGCTTTGTTGGTTGGAAAGCCAGCAGCCCAGGTTTGAGGCCTTAGCGCTACATGACAGGGTAAGTTCCTGTCCTCGCCTCAGCTCCTGCCCACCTCACTGTTCGACAGCATGCAAAGGTGAGTAGATAAATAGGTACCACTTCAGTGGAAGCTAACAGCGCTCTGTGATGTCATGTTGGCCATATGACCATGGAAGAGTACATAAGGAACTAGTACGTAGGTACATAATAGGCAGGGCGGTGGCTCAGCGGTTAAGATACTGGCCTTGTTGGCTGGAAAGCCAGCAACCCAGGTTTGAGGCCTGAGTGCCACATGACACGGTGAAGCTAACAGTGCTCTGTGATGTCATGCTGGCCACATGATCATGGAAGAGTCTTTGGACAGCGCTAACTCAATGGCCTTGCAACAGAGATGAACAACACCCCCTAGAGACAGCTACAACTAGCGGTGTTAAATCCTCAGGGACTCTTTTATCTTTTACATAAGGAGCAGAGCTTGTATCATGACATTACGTCATGTTTATTATTTTGAAGAAATTTTAATATCCCTGCCCTTTATAAGAGGGGGAAGGAGAGCAAGGGAAGGAAAAGTAAAGACCCAAAAGGGGAAGTATGAAAAAATACAGTTGCATTTATTTGGACTTTGCTTAGTTTGGATGGGAAAGTTAAGCATCACCGATACGGGGATGCAACCAAGTGAACCAAGCGGCTCCAGCTTTTGTATTTTTGCTAGATGATAAATAAGGCAATTATTGTTTGTTTTCATATCTAATACATTAAGGCAACCTTCCTTCATCTTTTATTTTTGGGGAGGGAGGGCTCCAGGCCAGCATTGACTCCTGGCAACTGCCTACACTAGTTCTTGCCCTTGTTTTGACAGCATTTTTGAAAGTGGTGGGAATAATACACTCCAATTTTAGAGACTACTAAGTCATTTTTCAACACTGGAGAGACGTGATGACTTCTTAGCAAATGTGCACAGCAGAGGTGGGTTCCTACTGGTTCAGACCGGTTCTATAGAACCGTTAGTAACGTGGCGGCCTGGGTTGCTGGAACCGGCAGCGACCCGGGCCTGCCACGCCCCCGAGCCGGTTCTCTCGGCGGCGCCATAGGCGCTGCCATCTTGTTTTTTGCTTCTCGCATGCACAGCTTTTTTTAAGTACTGCGCATGTGCGTGTGGCGCGTCCCTGAGCGAACCGGCAGTACCTGAATCTGGAACCCACCCCTGGTGCACAGGTAGTCCTCAACTTACAACCATTCATTTAGTGACCATGCAAAGTTAGAATGACACTGAAAAAGTGACATGACTTTTTTTCACACTTATGACCATTGCAGCATCCCCATAGTCATAGGATCAAAGTTCAGGTGCTTGGCAACTGACATATGTTTATGACAGCTGCACTGTCCCTGGGTCATGTGATCGCCATTTGTTATCTTCCCAACCACTTTCCGACAAGCAAATCAATAGAGGAAGTCAGATTTGCTTAATGATCTCCTGATTCATTTAACAGCTTCAGTCATTGACTTAACAGCTGTGGCAAAAAGGTCATAAAATGGGGTGCAATTCACTTAACAACTACCTTGCTTAAGAATGGAAACTTTGGGCTCAATTGTGGTCATAAGTTAAGGACTTACCTGTATTCAAAGATTAAGAATGAGCATTCTCTATGAAAACTTAGTCTGCCCATTAAGTTTTTATTAGTAGATCACACCCATTTATATTTTAAATGGGTGTGATTTAGTGTATTACAGGAATGGGAAATGAGAAAAGAAAAGAAAAGAAAAAATGAAAAGTAAATAAAGAGAATGCTTCCTTAAGTGACTCATCTATTGGTTAAAGCTTATTGTGTCTCTGGTATTTGGGAGGAAAGTGCGATTACCTGTAACCTTAAAGGAACTCCATCAATGCACAAGAAGGATATAATATTAGCAGACCTAGAGAAATGCCAAGGTGTGGAAAAGCCAAAATCTTTAAGAAGAATATTCTTCAGGTTACTCCCTTACACCGGCTCTACAATGACTCTTTGTGTTGACTGGCTACCACTCTCAATTAGCTGATTGTCCTGAGATAATTGTAGGTAATGCCAACTTACAAGGTCTTTTGGATGCCTTCCTTAACATCCAGATATAGCAAACAAAAAAGAAAACAACCAAAAAAAAATCCCTGGTTTCTCCGATGTGCTAATAAATGCTCTGAAGTTCACTTCAGTGGAGAGCAGCTACTCCTTTAAATCACCAACCGGCCCTCTGTGGCCAGCAGGAGTCATCTTATCTCTGAGAACTAATAAAAGGGGGGAAAATGAGGTTCATTCAGGTTTGGGGTTGGAAGAGGTTGAGCGTCCTTGGAGTCTTTGCTGGAACTGCAGATGAAAGGGGTTATTTCAAGCAGAGTTGGAAGGAGTTAGACTGAAGCCCCAACCATCATCCAGTGAGCTCCAGGCTGAAAGAAGAATGCGGCATCAGAAAGAGAGAAAGTGAAGCAAAAGGGAAAGCTAAGAAGACACAAAAGGAAAGAGCTAAGAAAAAGGAGTGTGTTGAGTGTGATTTTTAAAAGTTCTGAAATTATGAATCGGGGCAAAGCTAAATTTGAAAAGTATTTGTTTATTCTCCCTCTCCTAACTCTGATTCTCCTCCTTCTGATGTAATGTTACCCATGCTGGGAGTTGAAATCCACCTGTCTTAAAGTTGCTGGGATTGAGAAACACTGCTGTACAATACCAACAAATTGGTTAATCACAAGAAAAAGTTCTTTCCTTCAGGAGGAGGAGGATGTTATCCATTCAGTCGTGTCTGACTCTTGGCGATTCTATGGGTCAGGTCTCTCCACATCTTCCGATCTTGCACTATTTCTTTGAGAAATGCATGACATGGCCAAAGTAAGTGAGATGCACTTTCATGATTTTGCCTTCTAGTGACATGTACTTGCTCTTAGTCACATTTGCTGTCCAAGGAATAGGCAGGAACCTTCTCCAGCACCACAGCTGAAATGATTCAATTTTCTTCCTGTCTTGCTTTTTTTAAGCTCCATCTTTCGAAACCATGGGTAGCTACAGGGAACACCATAGAGCAGACTAACCTACATTTGATGGCCAGCCTTGCTTTTCCATATCCAGCTCATATCCATCATTGCTGTGTGACCCAGTGCAATGCAAAATTTTACTTCTGTGCTGCATTCACCACTTTGATTGATCTGTGATCCTAGGAAAGTGATTTTTTCATACACATTCTATCTCTTCACTGTCAACTTCTATTTTGATATTTCCATCCTTTGCAGTGCTCACAAGCTTGGTCTTTTTGATGTTCAGAAAGACCAAAATTCTCACTTTCTTCTTTGATTTTCTTAATCAGATGTTCAGGCCTTCTTTGGTTTCTGAGAGGATCCTTCAGGGTAACATTAGTTAATTATGACTAACATGAATGGATTAATTAATGTTTGATTAATTGAATGGATTAATATTAATCCATTCATTATGAATTTGGTTTTAGCTTAATCAGAATTATATGGCTTTGTTTGCAAATCGAATGAAGCAAAAATATTGGCAGCCATAATATAAACTATTTGGCTGTGTAGTGTGACACCAGATATTGTGACTTGTAAATCTACATTTTAATTTGTCTATTTGAAAAGAATCCCTGAATTTTAGAATGGTGGTCTTGCATTTAACTACAGGGAGTTGAGTTGTAGGAAAAGGCATATTTTGGGGGAGAAATTGCTACAGCAACAACCCTGAGAAGTGAGTTGGGTTGAAAGCGAATGACTGGTCAAAAGTGATCCAGCCAGTTTTTCATGCCTAAGACAGGACTAGAACTCATAGCCTCCTGGTTTCTAGCCAGGTGCCTTAACTATTAGATTAAATTGGTGGCCCTTTGGTTCTTGCTAAAAATGCAAGGATACACATATTTGGTCTAGTGGTTAAGGCACTAGGCTAGAAAGCAAGAGAACATGAGTTCAAGTTCCACCATAGCCATGAAAGCCAGCTCGATGACTTTGGGCCAGCCACACACTCTCAGTCCAATCCATCTCACAGGGTGGTTATTGTGGGGAAAATAGGAGGAGGAAGGTGTGTGTTCACCGCCTTGAGTTATCTGTAGGAATAAAAAAGTCGGGATGCAAACATACAAGCAAATTTTCTTTAAAAGAACTAAAGTCCTGAGGTGGGTTATAGTTATTTCTTTGAAGTTATGTACATTCATTAGCTAAAAAGCTGACTTGTGTCAAATTTCCTGAGAACCATACAGTTCAAGGCTCCTAAAAATGTTCACCTGGGACATTTTTATAGCTCATAGTTACAACTTGTATAAATGACAATGGGACTGCATTGTGAAAGGCTCAGCTGCATAGGGGTCAAAACTCACTTCATCTTGGACATTTTACAAAATGGAATGCAGATTGGATTGTAGTCTGTGCTTGTCTGCGTTTGCAAATTATAAACATTTTTATAAGTTGTATGTGTGTGTGTGTGTGTGTGCATATTTTGATTTATTTCTTAGACTTTCATCCTGTTTTTTCTCTGGGAGTTCAAGAGGGCACATGCATCAATCAAAGTATTTTGAAATTGTAACCCTAAGCTCGCTTGCTAGGATATAAGATAAGGTGGATCTGAGTAAATATAGTCAGGTTTGAAAGATAAGGTTCCATTTTTCTGCTTGCTTTATTCAGAAACAATCTAAAATACAGACATACCTTGGAGATACTGCAGGTTTGATTCCAGGCCACCACAATAAAACAATAGCATTATGTCTGGGAGGGGGGAGTACACACCTTAATTTAAAAATACTTTACTGCTAAAAAAATATGCTAATCATCTGAACTTTTAGCAAGTTGTAATCATTTTCCTGTTGGAGAGACTTGGGGGGAGGGAAAGCACTATCTGCAAAAATGAGTTATGCTGTATAACTTTTCCTTCTGGATGTTTAGAACTGGCCAACACAAGTTTGTTGTTTTGGCAATGTGATAAAAAAAATTTTTTTAAGAACAAGGGAACATTTTAAAATGTGTGCACTAATGCATGTTACTTTAATTTAGTTTAGGCAGACTATGTTTTGTTCGGACAATAGCAGATGAAAAGAGGAAGGAACTTATGTGTGTGCTGTTCTTTTTTTACTCCACACATGAATTCCCAGCACTCTGTGGTTCTGAGGAAAAAATTACTTGGCCTCTTCGTAATGGCGACATGAGATTCATCTGAAGCTACTTAACACAATAACCCCAGTGGAATATTTTCCATGAAGACAGTTGTTGACAGTGGTGCCAATAATGCAGTGAGTCAGAGGAGGCAGAGCAGGGAGGGAAATGTAAGACAACCCTGGATGTGGACTGTGTGTTTGTAAAACTTCCTGCTCATCGTTACACAGCAGTTTTTCTTCCTCCTCCCTTTCTGGGAATTAGCAGCAAAGAAACCTGTAATGCAATTAAAACTCAGAGCTATCAGCTGTCTGCTAGGTAGATTACAATGCAGAGAGATTTATTTTTCCCCCTCCTTGTAGTATATTCTTGAAAGGGGAAAAAATCTACCTTAAAAAAATAAAACCTGTACTGTATTTTCACATCTGTTTTCGGTATTCCTAGAGGCAAAATGAATTTACATTCTAATGTGTATCACCCTCTCACATCTTTATTCAAAACTAATTGCTCTTTTTTCCATCTCTCCTGCTTATTTCCTTTCTCTTAGTTTACATCACAGACTATTCAAAAGCAGTTTCACTACTCTCTGACTAACAATAGATCCTGCCTCAATTGCTGTGGCATAGCTATGGGGGAAGAGATGCCAAGAAAAATGTATCCTTCGAATGTATGGTATTTAATTCCCAGAATTCTCATCAATTGCTGTGCCTGTGAGGAATTCTGGGAATTGAAGTCTAATACATTGGGAGAATAACCAGATTGGGGAAGGATGGTCTCAATTACCAATGAAAATGAATTCTACAGCAGTCATGGGTTTTTCCCCCCACCCTTCTCAATGCTTTTTCTTTGGGAAGAAAAAAAAGAGCAAACAAACCACATCTGGACCTCTAACAAAATTCCACAATTCAGGCCAGCTAGTTGCAAAATAAAAAATACTGGTTGTGTTTGAACATTTGCTTGGTTTGGGATTAGTCTATCATATAAATTAAGTCAGAAGTCTTCAAACTTGGCAACTTTAAGTCTTGTGGACTTCAACTCCCAGAATTCTCCAGCCAGCCATGCTGCCTGGAAAATTCTGGGAGTTGAAGTCCACAAGTCTTAAAGTTGCCAAGTTTGGGGACCCCTGAATTAAGTCATTGAGTTTGTAATAACAATTTCTGGCTTAATGCAATGTATCTTATTCAGATTATCATGATCAAGTAAATCATGACATCACGTATGATATATGAATCAGTCATTATCTGCAGGTCCTGTGCATTGTACTACTTTATCATCATGGATTTCACAAAAGGATACTGATAGACCCATCCAGAATGAAAGATAGAGGGACCCTAGATCCAAGAGGCCTTAAATCCACAGCCATGCAATTTTGTTAGGGTTAAGCAGAAGTCTGTCCAGACCCATGTAGCCTCCAGACACTGGGAAAGAACCTTAACAATATCACTTGGTCAGCATGAACTAGGGAGAGAGGGAGATGGGTGGTTTCTAAATAATTGAATGAATTAATGAATGAGTGAGTGAATGAATGAGTATCATCAGAACATAGATGGTACTTAAGCACATATTGACTGATGACCTCTCCTAGTGGCTTCATGAAAACCTTACAGCAGGGGTCCTCAAACTTGGCAACTGGACTTCAACTCCCAGAATTCGGATAATTAGAACTGCAGAAAAAACAATTGCTACCAACCTGCCTTCCAATGAGGACCTGTATACTGCACGAGTCAAAAAGAGGGCTGTGAAAATATTTACAGACCCCTCACATCCTGGGCATAAATTGTTTCAACTTCTACCCTCAAAACGACGCAATAGGACAGGGGTCTCCAACCTTGGCAACTTTAAGACTTGTAGACTTCAACTCCCAAAGTTCCTCAGCCAGCTTGTCCACAAGTCTTAAAGTTGCCAAGTTTGAAGACCTTTGCCTTACAGGAACAGAGAGTTGAGAGTCCTGAGGAACTTCTCAAAGCAATGGTTTAGGGCAGGGGTGTCCAATCTTGGCAACTTTAAGACTTGTGGACTTCCACACCCAGAATTCCCCAGTCAGCATGGAGTTGAAATCGACAAGTTTTAAAGTTGCCAAGGTTTGACACGCCTGGTTTAGGGCTAAATTCCCCTACCAGCACCAACTAGCTCTACCACAACACAGACCCCTCCAGTCCTAAGCCCTGAAATTGGTCCAGGATACCATGATTGATGGAATCAAAGGCTGCCTGATTGGTCAGGAAGAATCGAGGCGGTGGATGCACCACCTCTGCCAGAGATCGTCAAGAAGTGTAATCAACATGCATCAGAGTTTCAAGAATAACCCCAAGTTACTTCAGAAACCCAAGAGTGCCTGGGGCAGTGGGGTTGAATAATTCCTTCCTCCATCTGACAGGGAGTTCCAAAGGTGCTTTTTCAGGAGGCAATTGGACTTTGTTTTTTCTTTGAAGACTTTGCCCAATCCAGTCACAACATGAAGCATTGGGGTTTCCTTATCTTTTCTCAATAAATTTGTGTATTTGATCTCTCTCTCTCTCTCTCTCTCTCTCTCTCTCTCTCTCTCTCTCTCTCTCTCTCTCTCTCTCTCTCTCTCTCTCTCTCTCTCTCTCTCTCTCTCTCTCTCTCTCTCATATTTCCTCTAGATGTTTAATAGTGTGAAACAACTGACTATGTAAATTGGTTTTTGTATTCTAATTTTGGCTCTTGACACTGCCTTTATATACAGAGCAATATAGTACAGGTATTCCTCAACTTACAACCATTCATTGACTGACCATTCAAAGTTACAACGGCATTGAAAAAAAGTGACTTACAACCATTTTTCACACTTACAACTGTTGCAGCATCCCCATGAGCATGTGATCAAAATTCGGGTGCTTGATAACTGACTCACATTTATGACGGTTGCGGTGTCCTGGGGTCATGTGATCACCTTTCGCAACCTTTTGACAAGCAAAGTCAATGGGGAAACCGGATTCACGTATCAGCTGGCAATCAACTTAACTGCTGTGTTTCAGTTAACAACTGTGGCAAGAAAGCTTGTAAGCTGGGGCAAAATTCACTTAACGACTGTCTTATTTATTTATTTATTTATTTATTTATTTAAATAAATTTGTATGCCGCCCAACTCCCGAAGGACTCTGGGCGGCTCACAGTATATAAAAAAGACAACAATAAAAACATATCTATAAAAAAAAATTAAAAATATATCAATATTAAAATAAAACATTCACACAAACATACATGGGCCAATCAATCAATTATTGGCCCCAGGCCTGCCGGAAAAGCCAGGTCTTAATGGCTTTACGGAAGGCCAGTAAGGTGGGGGTAGTACGGATCTCGGGGGGAAGTTGGTTCCACAGAGTCGGAGCGGCTACAGAGAAGGCCCTCCCCCGCAGGCCCACCAACCAACACTGACGGGACCTGAAGAAGGCCAGCCCTGTGCAACCTCACTGGTCATTGGGAGGAGTGTGGCAGAAGGCGGTCACACAGATAAACTGGTCCTGAGCCATGTAGGGCTTTAAAGGTAACAACCAACACCTTAAATTGTGACCGGAGCGCAATCGGCAGCCGGTGCAGCTCGCGAAGGATGGGACTCGTGTGGGTGTACCTCTTGCTTAGCAACAGAAATTTTTGGGCTGATTTGGGGTTGTAAGGCGAGGACTACCTGTAGGTGAATTTAAGACTCCTGGACTTGGGAGTTCTGATTACATTTTTAGTAATATTATATTACTAAAATTATATTCTGTTTAAATTTAAATTCACACTATTACCATCCCTTATCATGGCAATGCAGCAGAGGGAATTAAGGGCATTTTATGCTGTGCCCTAGGAAGGGAATGGCAGATGATGTTAGCAATAGCACTTAGACTTATATACCGCTTTACAGTGCTTTACAGCACTCTCTAAGCGGTTCACAGAGTCAGCATATTGCCCCCAACAATCTGGGTCCTCATTTTACCCACCTTGGAAGGATGGAAGGCTGAGTCAACCTTGAGCCGGTGAGATTTGAACCGCTGAACTGCTGAACAGTCAGCTGAAGTAGCCTGCAGTACTGCACTCTAACCACTGCGCCACCTCGGCTCTTTTCTTTATGTTCCTTTATGCAGCATCTTACAGGTGCAGCGTCCAAGAGGTATCATTTATCCCCACTTTTGTTCAGTCCCTAAGTTGTATCCGACTCTTTGCGATCCCATGGACTATAGCATGCCAGGCCCTGCTGTCCTCCACTGTCTCCCAGAGTTTGCCCAAATTCATGTTCATTGTGCCGATGACACTATCTAACTATCTCATCCTCTGCCGTCCCCTTCTCCTTTTCCCAAAATGTGTAATACAATTCCGTGTTCGTGGACTGCCGATTGCAGCGCCAAGAAAAAAACCTGGCACGAAGGAGGACTCGTGCAAGAAAAAGAACAAGCGACAGAACAGTGCACAGATTCTTCTGTCTAACAGAACTCAGGCTTTCAATTGTTCAGGTGTTGACAGCAATTATCCTTGGCAGAAAGATGTGAATTGTGGCTGAACAGCTGGAACAGAGAGAGCGCTTTTTTTGCAAGCTTTAGCAGAGCTGGAATATACACGGGTATCCTAGGGATGAGGTGAACAAGGCAGCATGGTTGAATAAATAAAATGCTTTATAAAATGGGGAAAAATGGGGAAATGCTGGTTCCCCCTTCCTAAAAATAGTACAGTGGAGCAAGCTTGCATTAACTGAATGGATTAAACATGAAACTGTTATAAAATGCTAGCAGGCACAAATCTGTGTAAAAATGGCTGAGGGCCAGGTTATCTTCTAGACCACCTTCTACCTCATAGTTCCCAGCGACCGGTAAGATCCCACAGAGTTGGTCTCCTCCAGGTCCCGTCAGCTAAGCAGTGTCGGCTGGCGAGCCCGCAGGGAAGGGCCTTCTCTGTGGCTGCCCCGGTTCTCTGGAACCAGCTACCCCCTGAGATCCGGACTGCCCCCACCCTATTGGCCTTCCGGAAAGCATTGAAGACCTGGCTTTTCCGGCAAGCTTGGGGCCATTGATCTCACAATTTGCGAGGTCCGGCCTTGAACGATATGTATGTATGTGATTGTTAACTGTTTTTTTAAAAATATTTTATGATGTTTTAAATGTATTTTTTATCCCCAGTTGTAAGCTGCCCAGAGTCGTTCGG
>QLTV01000437.1:701798-723561 GCA_003457575.1 Thermophis baileyi
TATATATATATATATTTAAAGAAAATCATTTAACATATTATTGGAGAGTAATCACATTTACTGCATTTCAGTTGAATTGCACTTAATTGATATCAAAACAAAATAAATCCTGGGGCCCCTTCAATTGATTTTTGGACTGTGGCCATCAGCACTTCCTCAAAGGCCGTCCCTCTGGGGGAGGGGGGGAGGGGCCTTAAGCCACAATCAAACCAAACAAACCACACAATCACCCCCAGCCATTAAATCAGCCACTAAATTATTGCTTTCAACAAATGTGTGAATTTGCAAATTCAGAAATGGAATGCACTGGTCCAGGGCATTCTGATCCCCTTCCAGCCCATACCACTCCAGAAGCAACTTGGTGGTTTCCAAACATAAATCCCATAAATTCAAGAGTGCTTAGCTAGTTTCTGGAAATAAATCCTCCAATACTGAAGTAGCTTGGGGTGGTGCAGGGGTGATTTATCTCCCCAACACCAGCTGCTTCATATCCTGGACATGTTGAATTGCTTCAGGCTTGAAAGATTTAGTTCTAAAAACTATCAACGCCCTAGAATGGCACGGGCTGGAGAAGTTGGGCACAGACTAGGGAAAGAATGGGACATTCCAGTATGGTGTCCTTTCAAACATTCCTTTCCACTCCTATTACAGCATTTTGAACTCTCAAACGTTCCTTTCCAATCTGAATCATGGTGAATTGAATTTCTATAGTCTAAATTCAATTAACTGTAGTTGATTCAGTTAACTATAATTAAGTTTAATTGAGTTTATTGCATGGAAATCCTTTTCATAATTTACTTGGTGAGATCAACTTTGATAGCCATAAATATATCTATGGTAACATATTTATTATGTTAATATAGATTCTCAAATGAATATGGCTAATCTTCAATAATACCTCAATAATGGATCAATCAATCAGTGAACACGAGAGTCCATAATTAGCACCAATACTTTCAAGATCTTATACTCCATTTTTCAAAGTTTACTTGACTGTGTTTTCAGTTTATTCACTGATGGTAAACTTGAATGGCAGGTATAATAGAATTCTCTAGTAATTATAGTTGAACACTGTAGCCAAAATATATATTTGTTAGATTTATATCCTGTCTTTCCTCCAGAAGCTCAAGAGATGAACACAGCATTTAGTCATCGTACTTTTCTCACAACAACCATGAAGTAGGTTGGGTTGAGTGAACCTGGCTGGTTCACAAGTGAATCTCAAAGATGAGGACAGACATATTTATATTGACGAGGACGCTAGAGAGATATTTTTGTGAGATCATCTTAATGATAGCAGTTGTCTGGTTCACACAATGCACTGAATCTGAATAGGATTTAGAACATGTAGAAGTCAACTTCTGCAGTTGGTTTATTCCAATAACAAATCATACCTTAATGCAGGGGTGTCCAACCGTGGCAACTTTAAGACTTGTGGACTTCAACTCCCAGAATTCCCCAGCCAGCCAGCCAGCCAGCCAGCCAGCCAGCCAGCCAGCCATGCTGCCTGGGAAATTCTGGGAGTTGAAGTCCACAAGTCTTAAAGTTCCTAAGGTTGGACAACCCTGCCTTAGTGAGACAAATCAACCAAGCCACTGAATACAATAAGGCTCATACATTTTCTTATTTCCAGACCAATACTGCGTCAATATTTCAGTCAGATCAATAAAGAGCTCATGAAACTCTGAGCAAGCTTTCAAGTTTCCTGCGAAACTTCCTTATACTAGATATGGTATACAAATGAGTAGAAAGGAAATTTGAAGAACTGATTAATGGATAAGATAAAACTGTTTACTCAACAAATAAAATGATCCTTGTCACAGTGACAAGCATTCTTCTCACATTTTGCTAAATGTGTGTTTATTGGAATCTATATTTAAAAAAAAAAAGCCAAGTATGTAAAGATATTGTTTTGCATTGAATTTTGATTTTATGGACAAAAATAGCACTAAAAAGGGTATCCTCGTAGTTGGCTTTTGGAGCATGGCAACACTTTTCCAAGCATCTGAACCCAGTGTATTATGAACAAAAGTCTATTCGTGCAGAGGGACTTCTAGTTTCTCTTCCTCCTTTGAGTACCCAACTATTCTCAGACCTGATCTAGAGCAATGGGGGACTTTCTGAAACAAATCTGAAGATACAAAGGGATTTTGCGTTGGTGCATGCACATATATATTCAAAAGCCAAACCAACTGTGGTCATTGATACTTGTTCTTCTGTTTCAGAGAAAGTCTGTTTCAGAGGATCAGATACTTTTATTTAGAAATGTCCACCGATTACAATCCAGTGCTCTTCTAAGGTGCTGGATCAGGCTGATTATAATTACACTGAATTCATGCCTTATGCTAAACCCTGATGGTTAAACCATGGTTTATTCAATGTTTGAATTTACAACTCATGCTATGCCAGAATTGAACAAAGTACATGATAGCTGAGCATGGTGTGTAAATTGTAGGCTGGATGTGGAGTTTCAATCGCCCTCCCATTTAAAGGAAACTCTTTAAAGCTGGGAAGTACCCAGCTGGCAAAGCAGGGGGCAGGGCTTCAATCACACAGTTGCTCCCACAATCTTAATTCTTATGACCTCTAGATTTTTGATAGACAAAGACAACTGGAGGTATTATAAAAAAGAGTTTTAAAAGAGTTTTAGACCAAAGCAGGGGTGGAATCCAGCAGGTTCTGACAGGTTCTGGAAAACCGGTAGAGGAAATTTTGAGTAGTTCGGAGAATCGGCAAATACCACCTCTGGCTGGCCCCAGAGTGGGGTGGGAATGGGGATTTTGCAATATCCTTCCCCCAGGAGTGGGGAGGGAATGGGGATTTTGCAGTATCCTTCCCCCAGGAGTGGGGTGGAAATGGAGATTTTGCAGGATCCTTCCCCTGCCACGCCCACCAAGCCATGCCCACTGAGCCACACCACACCCACCAAGCCACGCCCACAGAACCGGTAATAAAAAAAAATTGGATTTCAACACTGGACCAAAGCCCTTATTTTTCACACTGCCTTTGGAACATGCCACTTCCCGTACACTCTCTTAAACCTGGGAAACATCTTTCATTCAGTTTGCCCTTCATGCTTCCTTTGAAGCTGATGTCCATCACTTTGAATGGCGTGGGCTCGCTGTAGCCACCTTTGGCAATTGAGCCAGCCGTTTCCTAAAATGGCTCCATCTTTCATCCCAGCTATCACTATCACTGCAGGTTACTAGTTTTGCACTAACTGTTACGTACAAGCAACTAGGGAAAGTTTGCTTGGAAAAGAAATGGGTCACCTTTATTCTATGCACACGTTTTTAATGCACCTGGGTAGCAATGCACCAAGTGTATTGCACTCTGGGATCAATTTGCATTGCAATCCCTACCATATTTGTAAATGTGGATTTTAAAATAAATGAGAGGGGGGTTAGCTATTTTTTCCCCACCCTTGATCAACCTCATTTGGGAGGGGGGGGGAATGATATCCAAAACTAAGGTTGCAGACTGATATCCTTGAATTGCAAACACTGTGACCGATTCCAACGCTATAACTTTACAAAAGCTGGACAGGGGGACGAGTTGCATCTGGCATTCTTCAACTCCCCTAACTTGTAAAGTTGCCATGATTTCCACCCCCTCCCCTGCACCTGTCCCATCTTCAAAACATACGTTTTCCACTACGTGGAAACGTCGTTACCTTGGATCCGGGTTACGGTTCAACGTGAGGAAACTCTTAAAAAGTGAAAGGGCTCGTGAAGAACAAAAGCCACGGAAGCAACTATTGATCGTCTCGTTTGCTCCCGAGGGAATCGGGAAGAGGGGCTTGTTTGTTTGGGAGGCGGGATGGAAGCTCTGCGGCTGCTATTGAATCTGTGCCCCTTAAAAGTCATTTGAAGTAAAAAAAAAAAAAGTTTTTTTTTTTTAAAAAAAAGCGGATTTCTGAATTCACAATAATGCTGCGCTGCAGGGCTACACCGCTGGAAAGCCTGCAACTTGTACCCTTCCCCTTCTGTAGTTTAACATTTTTTATTGAGTTTTAAAATAAAATAAGATACAAAATACGAAAGTAAATAGGAAAACGGTGGGGAGATGGGGGGGGTGGAAGAGAAGTGAGGAAGGATAAGAAAAGAAAAAAAACATTTCTCCTTGTGTGTACTCCACCTCCCCCTGCCATACTTGCAGCTGCTTGCTGCAAGTTTCAGGCTAGCAACAGGCTTCCCCGCCCTGATTTCGTGAAGGAAAAAAAAAAAGAATACTGAAAGGCGTCGAGCTCCAAATACGGTCGAAGTGGTTTGCCATTTAGCCCCGGGCAGCATGGCCGAAGCGTCCAAAAGGATGGAAACTGATCATCTGCAAGCCAAGAAACTAACTCCCAGGAAAAGCAAAGTTCACTGAGCCAAAGGCATTTTAAAGGATGAAGCCAAATCCCGTTTTCTGGCAAAAACTGGAAGAGGCAACCGATGCGTCCGGCTTGTGAACAAAACCTCCTTTTCGCCCCACATCGAAAGCTATTTCCCCCCCCCCTTTGGGCAAGCGTGGAAAGGCGGGAGGAGGGGGGGAAAGAAAGACATGTGCGCCTGCGCAAATCGCCTCCGCCCAGCGACCGGCGCCTGCGCAGATCGTTTTCCTGGGCTGGCGTCCGCACTACATAAGAAGATGCAGGAAGGCGGCGCTAATGAGAGCCAGTCTGCAGCCATTGAGGAGAAGAAGGAGGAGAAAGCGGCGGCCCCACCACCACCACCACCACCACCACCACCAGTAGCACCACCGCTAGTAGAAGCAGCAGAGGCGGCGCCAGAAGAAGCGGCAGCAGCAACAGCAGCAGCAGAAGCGGCGCCAGAGGCAGAGGCAAAGGCGGCGGCGGCAGAGGCGGAAGAGGACAGCGTTACAAGCGAGGAATCGGAGGCTGCCACGATGGTGAAGATCGTAGGGGACCTGGTAAGAGAGGAGGCGGCTTCATTAATTGACTACAGTAGGCCTCGCGGTGGACGGAGGGGAGAAGGACCCCTGTTGGATAACGCGCAGAGCAGGATAGCCTTGCGCCTCCGGAGCGCTTCTCCGGCCGCCCCGGAGGCGCTTCGCGCGGGGAGGTGGCTGCACCCCGGGAGCGCCGCGTGCTTAACCACTTTGGCTTTGGGAGGACAGGCTTTGGGGAAGCCCTAACCCGCCAGAAGCCTGGAGGCTACGATGCTTCCAACGCCCCACATGCGCTTTCAATCAGACTAGAGCTGGAAGGGACCTTGGAGGTCTTCTAGTCCAACCCCCTGCTCAAGCAGGAGAGCCTGTACCATTTCAGACAGGTGGCTGGTCCAGTCTTTTCTTTAAAACCATCCAGTGATTGAAGCACCTACCATTTCTGAAGACGAGCCGTTCCACTGGTTGGTCTCACTTTTAGGACGTTTTCTCCTTAATTCCAGGTTGCTTCTCTCCTTGGTTAGTTCCCACCCGTTGTTTCTTGTCTTGCCTTCTGGGGCTTTGGGAAATGGTGCTGGGAATTGCTGGAGCCGGAGTCCCACAAGGTTGGGCAGGGCGCGCCTCTTCCAGCTTCTCTGCCCCTTCCCGAAAATTTGCCCTGGAGGCGCCTTCTCTGGAATCGGCGTCTGGCTGAGCGCCAGGCAAAGGGACTCTTCCCCTGGCCGGATTGGACCGAGCTTTGCTTTCCCCGACTCTGTTCCCCTTGGTGGCTCGGCTCCTGGGGCCCCTTGTCCGGGTTGAAAATCAGTGGCGGTGGTCGCCGGCGGCTGGGGCTTCCGTTCGTTTGATTGCCTTTTGGCTTTTGCGAGAGCTGGCGAGCAGGATAGAGCCGGCAGGCTGGTTTAGCCAGAAATGACTCGCTGTTCTCGGCCTTTCGATGTTTATTTTTCTCCACACACACACACACACACACACACACACACACACACACACACAAACCACCAACCCATGGGATTTTCCTTCCCTCTTTCAAAATGCAATGTTGTGAGCAAAGGTGTAGGGAGGGCAGCTTTAAATGGGCCAATAGGGAGAACTCAGAAATTCATATTTTATAGTTGGTTTTGAAGCAAAGGTAAAAACGCCTTATCAGAGCTACATTGTGTGTGTGTGTGTGTCTGTCTGTGTGTGTGTCTGTGTGTGTGTCTATGTATGTTTTTCCCACTTTTTTCCCCATTTAGGTTGTGCACTGTTACCCAATTGCCTGATTGAAACCATCCTTTCTTACAACAGACTTTCTAGTCTACCCAGTACTCAGGAAGACAGATCAGGGAAATTGCAAGAGAAAGGTTGCAAATTTTTATAGTCAGAAATAAATGGAACCTCTACTGATCTATAGAGGATCTCATTGGTCACTTGGAGATATATTTTTTTTCTGACTGTCTATATCTGGTTGGGAACCTTTGGCTGTTCAGAAGTTACTGATCTGCAACTCTTGCTACCTTTGTCCACTGAAGTTGAAGTTTAGTGACTTTCTGTGGGCTGCAGGTTCCTTATCCCTGTCCTTAAAAACATTACTTGTCTTAATATAAACCTGGCTTGCAAGGTAGATGGACTCCATTATAAAAGAACTGGGTGCGCCTTTGGAAGATTTGAAAGACTAGGTTGGGGAAATGAGTTAGGTTTTCCAAGAGAAAATCTGTGTGGACATTAAGAGTCCACACCAACTTGATAGCACATCATCACTCTGGCTTGTTTGGGCTTAGTTTGTTGTCTCTTGCAAGATTATAGCCTCTTGTGGAAGCAAAGAAACCATGTAAGGTGCTGCTGATTGACAGGATTGCCATGTTAAACTTGAATCATCAGAGGAAGCAGATTATTTTCAGTACAGTACTTGACTAATACTGTATATGTGTTTGTCTGCTTTCCTGATAACTATGACACACCTAGGTACTTTTGCAAACTAGGAAATCACTTTTCATAGCATGACTTGAATTTTAACTAGTTGGTGAGCTACTTTGATTATTAATCTGGCAGCCATGTCTTCTTGTGTATTATGATAATACACACCTTAGAAACATAGATGGATTCATGTTCAGTACTATGCCAAAACAAATAAACCTTCATTTTTTTCTTTGTCTCTACCCATATTCTTCCTGTTGCATCTCTTTTCCTATCCTCCTTGCTACCCCGAAATCTTAAAATCTGGTAGTGTGGCCATCTTTTGGATTTAATTTTACTCACCAGGGACACAAAATTTACTACCACCTGCTTTTCATTTCCCTCTCCCACTAATCTGTGGGATTGCCTGGCCAGCTTTTGAGAATGAATCATATTGTCATGAGAAACTTTTACATGCTGTAAGGGTTGCTGACTAATGTAGTAGTGTTGAAGGATTAGGGCAATGAGAGTTGGAGTTGAAAGGGAATGGGAGAAGATTAACTTTCTACAATCTGATTTTCTCATAGGAAAATTTGTTCTACTGATTCAGATGCCTCCAACACAGCATTGTTAGTGTCAACAACTTTGCTTTCTTTCTTGATCTCGGGCAGGAATTTTTCTAGTGCTATTTGGAAATATCCTACGTCAAACCTGCAAGCATCAGCATTGTGTTCTGCCAGTGCACTAGTCCATGAGTGTTCAATTATCTTTTCAAACAGCATGGTCAAGAGCATAAGGTTGAGGAAAGCTGACCAAGGCATTTTGTCTTGCACTCTTCAAAAATGATTCTTATGAAATATTTTTAGGGATACCAGCATTTATAGCTCCATCTAATGAAGGAGAAGGATTAATGAACCAGGTAAACTGATAAGATCACCTGAGGTGACAGTAGAAGCAGGATGTTTTTGGCTTGTGGTTTTGCATTAAGCTTTCTGTAATACATGGTAATTTAAGAATACATGCTAAATATGTGGTATCCTACAGCATTGAAATGTTAGTAAGAATCCAGCCAAAAACCAAGATTTGTTGCTTTCCTTAATCTGTTGGTCTTGATCTGTAGTCTAATTTTTTTCTCCTGAAAAATATTGTTATTTGATTTATTCTCATAACTAATGAATTGTTCTCCTTGGCATTTTGAATAAACTAAATCTCTTGGAATTTGCCATCTTTGTTTGCTATATAGTCAAAGTAAATATATAAAAGCAGTCAAAAATGGATTTCTTAGAGAAGGCCAATCCTGAGAAAATTTGCACAAAGTACCGGTACTACCATATCAGAACTTCTTTTTGTTTTATATGCTGAAACAAAATTTGTAGGAGACATCCTGTTGGATTAGATTTTCAGTGTCCCTCTATTTTGATGCAGTATTCAAGTTAACCCTTTCTGCTGTGTATTGCATTATTATTACTACATTCTTTATGTAACATGAAATGGCATCATTTCTCATTCCTATCGGCTTTCAAATATGTTTGCCATACAGAGTCCGAAAGATTAGAGTGGGATAAAAGCTGATAGGTCTGTCCTGTTTGTCCATCCATCTATCTTCCCACTGCAATTCCTGGCTTCCTCAAATATTAAGTGTGCCCCAAGAATCAAATGATGAGCCATCTCTGACATTTAGGAATACTAGTTTGAGAAGGGTGAACTAGTGCAGCTACACTTCTGTTGTATTTGATGACTACAACTTTTTGAATTCCTGTTGTAGCCAAATTCTAGGAATTATACATCCAACACATCAGGCAACACATGCCTTCATCTGGAGGGCATCAGGTTGGGGAAAGCTTCAAATTAAGCTTCCAATAAGCTAAAATTTGCTGGGTGTTCCTTCCCCTTCCTGTAAGATTATTATTCTGAGCGTCTTATAAATTATCTTCGGGAAGAATCAGCCTAGTTACTACATTAATAATTATGCTGCACCTCCTTTCTCCTGGCTTGTTTAATGATCAGAATGGCTTGTAATTTGGGGACTAAGCTTTTATAATTATAAATTTCTAGAGAGGTGTTCCCATTAGACAAACTAAAGTTGCTAATTGAAACACGGTCCAGTCCTATGCAGGGCAGAACAAGAGTTTCTGGAAACGGTTGAACAACTTAGCAATGTGGCTAAATTTGGTGGAATTCCCCGGATTGAGTGCGGCAGCACAGATGGTCAACGCATTTGACTTCTCTATTGTTATGAGTAGAGGGAAATGCTTCCTGTTAAGCACAGGTGAGATATGAAGGGAGTTTGTGGAACAGAAATTCTCAGAACCAGAGTGATTTGCCAGATTGCATGAGGGAAAGTACGGTACTGCTAGCTGACCAAGCACCCAGAAAAGATAACAGGAAATGTCCATGCTGGACATATTCTGCATCAGGAAATTCGGCTGTTGAATTTAAAAGTGAACATCTTATTCAGGCAATTTGATGGTTTGGAAGATCTATGAAGTTGGCCAGTCCAGGTAAAGAGGTTTCAAATATGGTATTTGTCCCCTTGGTCAGGTGTTTCTGGAAATCAACTGTTCTGTCACAGATGCACAGTGTAGCATAAGGAATTCTTGCTTTAATCACTCATCTGTTAAGAAGGGAGAAAGGCTGGCAGCCACATGTGGTTCTAAGAACAGTTCTCAAATCCTCCCTCATTGCCTTTCCTGGCAGCTGGGAATTCTCTTTGAACAACATCACACTGGCTGGGGAATTTTGGGAGTTGAAGTCCACCTCCATTTTAAAGTTGCCAAGGTTGTGAAACACTGATCTAGAAGGCTACAGGTCCACCACTTTTCCATTACAACACCAAATTTTTGTTTATTTTGTCAAATCTGATTCAGTTCCTGGATACTGAGACTCTTTACATGTAATAGGTCAAGGCAGTTTCTGATTCGATTTTGGACCACAAACTTGCTGCCTACTTTAAGAAATAATGGCTAGGAGGCACCATAGTCTGAAATGGCCTATCCCATATGTTGATCGGAAGATGTGTTGCAGCCCTCATCTAGGTATCCCCAGTCTTGGGTAAGAAAAGAGGAAGCTACAAGCCCGAGTGCTAAATTTGCCTTATTCTACACAATTGTTACAATAGTGTATCTTGCACATGGTTACATTTTTTTTTCCATGCAGGTTAAGAGGACTTCTTGTTAGTGTTGCTTTTTGCCTTATAAACTGCAGACACAAGGATACAGCTATAAAAGTCAGCTTTGCATTATCATTTTGAAATGGGTATTCTCGAAACTTCTTAATAAGGGAATTAATATTTGATGCAGATACATAATGTTCAGCCAGCAACAAATGGCAGATGCCAGGGTGTACTTCAGCTAAAATTTCATAACCTTTAATGGGAAAGTTGGCTGGGAAGACGATGTTTCCAGCCCTAACTATTCTTTTTGAGTTTAATATGCAAAAGTGATACAGCAGTCCTTTAAGCTTCTTTTTTCTTCTTCCATATTGTACTGCAGTTCATTTGTTCTGTTCTTCACCTTACGTGACCCATTTTATTTGGGCGCCACAAAACTTGGGTTGTAGAAAAAATGAAAGTCATTTTTCCAGAGGTTGATCTGAACTGTAAAGTCAGGCAGTGGTGTCAGTTTATAGAGACCTTTAGCCATCTGATCTAAGACAATATTTGCAAGTGGGAAAAAGCTGAAGGAAGGTCTTAGTTTGTGTGCTTCTGTCTTGGTTTTTTTTTTTTTTTGGCTCAGGCTACAATTGAGGGCAGCTTCTTGAATTCTCTCTTGTCGTTTCTTGTGAATGAGGAAGCTCTAAGTCAATTGGTAAAAAAACTTTCCAAATCTGCTTTGGTTATTTGTCATGTTCGTAATTCTTAATCTAAATACACACCCCATCATTTATGCATGCCACTACAGGTAGTCCTTGACTTACGACCACAATTGAGCCCAAAATTTCTGTTGCTGAGTTTTGCCCCATTTTACGACCTTCCTTGCCACAGTTGTTAAGTCGATCACTACAGGTGTTAAGTTAGTAACCCGGTTAAGTGAATCTGGCTCCCCCATTGACTTTGCTTGTCGAAGGTCACAAAAGGGGATCACATGACCCTGGGGCACTGCAACCGTCATAAATATGAGTCAGTTGCCAAGCATCTGAACTTTGATCACATGACCATGGGGATGCTGCAAAGGTCGTGTGAAAAACGGTCATAAGTCACTTTTTTCAGTGCCGTTGTAATTTTGAAACGGTCACTAAATGAACTGTTGTAAGTTGAGGATTACCTGTATCTGGTCTTAAGCATTGAGATCCTGTGCTCTCAACTGCGGGGGGGGGGAGGTATCATGAAGTTTGACCTAGTTTGGCAGCCAGTTCCTATTTATTTTTCCTACTGCATGGACCTTTTTATACTATGAAGTCCAGTAAGAATATTTTTAAAAAGCAAATGAGAAGTAGCAGGAAATATATTATCCATTTACTGTAAAACCAGTTCATGACCCTCATGGGTTTTTTTCCCAAGCACAAGCTGAAAATGAGCAGGTAGCACGTTAAAATGTTTTGCATTCTTTCTTCTTAACAGTCCTGTTATACTGGCCAGCAATCCTGCTGATTCAGGTTAGAAGTGAATTGAGTGCTTTTGGCTTCTACCTAGCCCTATGCTAGAGAAATAAGAGTATGATGCCAGAAATCTGGAAATAGATACCTTTATTAAGCATTCATCTGAAAACTAGAAGTGTCTGCGGCAAACTGTCAGGTTGGTTGCAAAGCTGTACTGGCTGCAATATGGTAAATGGAATAGAAGATGGATTTCAGATTAATCCAAAACGCATTGCAACTAATATCGGTGCTCCTTTTAAGATAGCCTGTGACTTGCTAATACATCAAACTAAGCCATGGTTTGCTTCAGCACAGTCTAATGAGGCTGAGGTTCATGCAACATCTGAAGCCAAAATCAGAGTATATTACAGCTTTAACCTGACATAAAAGCTTTTAGCTAGTCATCTTGCTGTAGATTACGTTACAAGTAGTTCTCGTTTACAACTATTCATTCAGTGATTGCTCGAAGTTACAATGGCACGGAAAAGGGAGAACTTATGACTGTTCTTTGAAGTTGTAGCCATTGCGGTGTCCCCACAGTCTTGTGATTGTGATTTGGGCACTTGGCAACCGATGCATGTTTACAGTAGTTGCAGCGTGCTGTGGTTACATGATCACAGCAAGCTTCCAACAAGCAAGGGCGAAGCTGGCAGGAAGCCACAGACTGCAGTTATGTGACATTGTACTTAATCCTGGGTGATTTGCCAACATCCACAACCAGAACTGCTGTCATAAGTCAGTTCGGTCATGTGATGTTTTGCATTATGATGGCATCACTTAGCAATGGACCAGTCCAAATTAAGCAAGGACTATCTGTATATACAATATAAGTCAGTGGACACACTAAGTATAGGTTGAATTATTCTCCCCAAGATACTACAAAAAGTATCTTGTTATCCTTTGAATGTGACAAGCTTGCAAATGATCTTCAGGATAGATGAGCTGTAGTGTCTATGGAGATGGAAGGGACAAACTTTTAAGTTGCAAAAGGCTCTTCAATGGGCTGCATGATATATTATAAATACTCCACCAAATGATTGATTGCTTGTTTTACAGGTTTTTTTTTACTATTCTCTATGGACTCAGAATCCTAACACAATATTGAAATTGGCTGTAATGCATGATAGAATACTTTCCTAGCTTCCTACATGTAGTCCTTGCTTACCAACTGCTCGCTCAATGACCAAAGTTACCATGATGTAAAAAAAAAAAAAAAAAGTCAAGTTACAACTAGTCCCCAAAGTTGCACCCGTTGCAGTGTCCCTGAAGTCACTTGGCAACTTTGCTACAGCCACAATGTCTTGTGGTCACCCATGATGATTGACATTTGCGAACTTCGCTGCCAGCTTCTGATAGGCAATGCCAATGGGGAAGTTGGCAGTAAGTCACAAGTTGTGGTCACATGATGTCACCCATACCAAACCAGAATAGTTTGCTAAATGACTGCAACAAAAAGCAATGTTGTAAATTGGGCACAATCGCAAGATGTCTCACTTTATGACAGCGTTCCTTAGTGATGGTGTTTCTGGTCCCAATTGTGGATATTAAGTGAAGACTACTGTATATTCTACTGATGATGCCAATAGAAACCTTCATAACACCTTAATAAGACCAAGAACAGTCACAGAAGACCAAAAACCAGCCCAAGCAATTGTTGCTTCTTCCTAAATGAATATGATATAGATCAAACTAAGATATTTTCACTAACATTGATCAGCTGAATAGTTGATTTCAAAGAAAGAAGAAGAAATTTTTGTTAAACCACTAACCCGGATAGTGTAGGAAATCCAACAATGGCTTATTTGTGCCCCTGCTGATGAACTGGCTGCTTGGATGACTTGAAATGGCAGACTTTCCTTCATTACAATCTCTCCTTTTTGCCAAAGCCTGAATAATTTGAGAAAACAAAATCTTGGCAACTCTGCTCTGTGGGGACGCAGCTAGGGCACGATCCACAAGGTGATAGTAATATATTAACTTAAAAGCATGTGGGGAAGCATATGAAATGCAAAGTGTGCAAACACTTAGCCCTTTGGAATGCAGCCACAAACATTGGTTCATCCTTGAATGTGACTTGAAAGTTACATCTTGATTTTCAGACAGATAAAATAGGAAAACTTGTATGCTGGTTCTCCGACTGGGCTGTGTTAAGCTTCATCCAGTTGCTGATTCTACGGGGAGAATATTAAGTTAACCAACCCCAGCACTAACATAATTTTAATTGTTGTTAATAACTGCAACTTAAAAGAGTTGTTCTTCCAGCTTTCTAAAGGACCTGGGGGGGGGAGAGAACCCTTTTAAGTACCTTTTAGAACTTACAAGACAAGACTCAAAATAAAGAAGGTGGGTCAGTTCCAAAAAAGTAGAGCAAGATGGGAAAGACTCTGAAATGTGATGTGTTCATTCTAAGATTGAGAGCCAGTTTGGCCTAGTGGTTAAGGCATCAGGTTAGAAAGCAGGAGACCATGAGACCATCTTACCACCATGAAAGCCAACTGGGTGACTGAGCCAGTCACTCTCTCTTAGCCCAATCCACCTCACAGGGTTGTTTTTTGTGGGGAAAATAGGAGGAGGAAGGTGTGTTGGCGGGATATAAATAAATATAAATAAATAAATAAATAAATAGGGAAATGAAGCTGATGGCACAGTCAAGCTAAGCATGCTGTTTTGACCTAGGCTTCACCAAACAGACTCCTTGTCCCGAAAAACCCCTTTTTATTTGGCTAATGTGAATTCTTAGCATTCACATCCAGCAAAGTCCTGGCAAACAGTCTTTCAAGGGTGAGTTGCCGATAGCTTCTTGATGCAATGCTGAACAAGGAAATACTTGGCAAGGAGTCTCTCAAATAAGCAATTCTTCACACAAATGAACTAATTGTCTCCTGCAAACACCACTCCCCTTTCCCTCCTATTTATTTCCTATGGGAGTGGCCCAGTGGTGAAATCCAATTTTTTTTCCTACTGGTTCTGTGGGCGTGGCTTGGTGGGCGTGGTGTGGCTTGGTGGGCGTGGCAGGGGAAGGATACTGCAAAATCTCCATTCCCTCCACACTCTGGGTTCGACCCCTGTTCCTTAATTGTTCCCTTCTCCTGACAGCTCTGCGCATGTGCACATCAGGAACAGAGTCCAGCTGTTCTTTGCCCCACTTATGTCCAACTCTGAAGGTAGCTGATAACTGTTGGATGGCCCTGGCCCCATCTCTGCCTCCAACACAGAGCACTCATCAGAGCCTTCCCCATACTCCAGGACTGGCCCATGTTCCTCCCCAACCTCCTCACTGTCCGAGTCTGCCGCCAGCTCCACTGGCTGCTGGTGGGCCACAACACATGCAGCAACATACATTTTAATCAGATTGTTTATTAATTGAGTGCATGAATAGTTTGAACTGCAAACACTCCCAATAACCTATTGCAGAGATTGACAGAAGGAAGAAACGGGGATAGTGGGAAAAGAGCAAGACTACATGGACCTCACTGTTCTGGACATGAACCAAAAGGTGGACAGCAGAATCTGGAAGACTGCCCATAGGCTACTCTGACTACTATGGTGCCCAGAATGTTTAGTCAGATTAATTTGATGGGCAGGTTTAATCTGAAAAAGCTGGTATGTGCATCCAAGAAATTTGAGAGAACATTGTTCTTCCTTTCTTGAGAAGCGAAGAAACAGAAGGGGATTGGCTTGTTTGCTGAAGTCTTAAGTTTCGGAACAAGAGTCCAGCGTTTTGGCACTCTCAACTGTTGTGCACAACACTCTGTTCCAGTGCGGAGGGGGACGAAGTGGGGATTGCAGCAGCTCTTGCTGTTCAGTTACATTTGTCAGAGATTCCCCCCCGCCATTTCCTTTTGAATCATTCTGTATTTTTTTCCTTCCTTCTCCCTTCCTCTATCTGTCTTTCAAATTTACAAGCTTTTCCTTCTGTCCCCAAACTACTCAGATTCCAGAACCAATCCCTGGAGTAATTTCTTTCCATTTTTCTTTATCTGCTTCATATGGACAGTGTTTAGAATAGAATACAGAACAACCGAGTTGGATGGGACCTTGGAGGTCTTCCAGTCCAACCCTAAACTCGATCAGGAGACCCTATTATCATTCTGCACAAATAGCTGTCCAATCTCTTCTTAAAAACCTCCAGTGATGGAGCACCCACAACTTCCGGAGGCAAGATCAATTGTTCTCATTCCCAGGAAATTTCTCCTTAACTCTATGTTGGATCTCTCTTTAATGAGCTTCCACCCATTACTTCTTGTCCTGCCCTCAGGTGCTTTGGTGAATAGGTCGACCCCCTCTTGTCTGTGACAGCCCCTCAAATATTGCAAGACTGCTATCATCATTAACATTTATAATGTTGTTATTGTTTCCTAAGAGAAATCCGTATGATTTCCATATGACGGATATGACTTACAGCCGTTTTTGAGCTCAGAAGCTGAAACCTAACTTAAATCTGAGGTGTCTCTGATTTGCAGAATAATCCCTGTCTGCTTTTCTTTGATTTTGACCAGTAACTGCAGTGGGCTTAAATTGGGCACTTAAATTGGGCACTTACCTGACCTGACCTGACTTGTTGCTTTTTTTCAACAGTTTGTGGTTTAGCAATATGTTGGATAAACCTAGAACTTTGGTTGATTTACACCATGGTTCAGATAATTTGCGTTTGTCTGCAATAATATGTGAGGCTGCCTTTGAAAGGTTCCTAGAACCTACAGCTGGTGTAGAACAGTCTGCATGATGCCAGGGGAAATCAGTCTTTTACACCTGTGTTGTAGGTCCTCTGCATATTGCCTGTTGGGTTCAGGTACAATTCAAAGGATTGGTTTTGACATTTGAAGCCTTTAAAGAGTTGTCTGCCACATACCTGCACAGACACCTTTTCAAGGTAGAACTGACTTCTTGAGTATGATCACTGCAGATGAAATGCTGGAAGTGAGATTAGTGGGGGCCAGTACCAAAAAGCACCTTTTCCTGGAATTTAGATCAGCAGCTACCTTGGATCTTTTTTTGTTTTGTTTTTTTTGAAAGGCAGGCAAGATGAAATTATTTTAAAGTAGTTAAAGTTACTCTTTGCTGATAGACAGTCTTTGATGATTAAAATAATAGCGGAAATCAACTTGATCTTTTATTGTGTTTTTATTTTTTTAAGGGCCATTGTTTTTGTGTATTTGTGATGGTAAACTGCCAGGAATATTTGGATTCTGACAGTACATAGATATCACAAATAAATAGTTAAAACAATTGGATTCTTTTTACCTTTTGGACTATTAATTTTCATAGATTATAGAACTTGAGCCAATGCATATTCTTCAATTATGGCAAGCATATTTAACCTACCATTTTCTAACACTCCCTGCAAGAAAAAAAAGTCCCTTTTTGGATCCTTTACAGGTAATTCTCCATTTACAACTATTCATTTACTGTTCGAAGTTACAACAGTTCAGAAAAAAAGTGTGTGACTGTTTTTCAGACTTATGACCGTTGCAGCAAACCCATGATCACATGATCAAAATTCAGATACTTGGCAACTGACTCATATTTATGACGGTTGCAGTGCCCCAGGGTCATGTGATCACCTTTTCACAAGCAAAATCAATGGGGAAGGCAGATTCACTTAACAACCGTGTTACTAACTTAACCACTGCAGTGCTTAACTTAACTATGTCAAGAAAGGTCATGAAATAGGGTAAAACTCACTTAACTGTTTCGCTTAGCAATAGAAATTTGGGGCTCAATTGTGGTCGTAAGTCAAGAAGTACTTCATATTGAATGGTGTTTTTTTTTTAAAAAAAATTATGTTGACGGTGTTTTGATTGGAAGGTGAGATAGAACGTCTCCCTGCAGTTTTGAAAGCACTGAAGAAGGTAACCCCAAATGCAATTCAGGAAAGATGTAATGCAGGGGTGTCAAACTCAAGGCCTGCGGGCTGGATCCGGCCCATGGGGTGCTTAGATCTGGACTGCGGGGCCGCCCTGGAAACAGTGAAGGGTTAGGGAAACAGTGAAGGACCGGCACGCGGCCCTCCCGAGCTCCATTTTCACTGACTGAGGGTTGCAGGAGACCGTCCGAGATTAGGAGCCCGTTTTCGCTGGCAGAGCACTCGGGCCACCACAGGCCCCCCTGACACGAGTGACGTCAAGCTGGCCACGCCCTGGTCTGGTCACGCCCCCTGCCCCCCCGAGGTCAAACAACCCTGATGCGGCCCTCAATGAAATCGAGTTTGACACCCCTGATGTAATGTGTTGGGTGTAAGGTAGTATTTTATTGTGCCTATAAAATGGTCTTGACTCTTTTTTCCCCAGACTGAATTCCGAACTGAGTTGTCGAATGCTGGGACCAAGCTCATAGTCGTTGACTTCTCCGCCACATGGTGTGGGCCATGTAAAATGATCAAGCCTTTCTTCCATGTAAGTAACTTGGATTCCTTCAATATTTTGTTTAATAAAGCATGAGGAGAGCAGGATTTTGTAGATGGGGATTCCTTAGAAACCAAGATTACCTGAAAGAGATGCGTAAGAATTCTTGGACCTAGTAGGGTTGAAATATTTATGTGCCTCTGCTCATGCTTATCTTATATTTGTCCGTGCTTTCGTGAAAAGGTGATTGTTGTCTTTTCCAAGCTGTCAGTGACAACAGCATTGATATATAGAAACAATGGCATGTATCAGTCAACAGAAAAAGTTTGTTTTGTTTTGTTTGTCAGGCTCACATGCCATTCCAATCATAATCTTTCCTTAATTCAGATTAAAACCATCATCATCATCATCATTGGATCCTGTGCTATTACTATCTTATTAATGTACTATTAAGGGCCCTTGGAACGATGCCAAAGATGCTGCGGATGACCAAAACTGCTGGAAAACACTTCCTGCCCAATGTGCTCTGCACAGATTAAAACAATAGTATAGCAATAAAAGTTAAATCAGTAAAATATAATTTCCAGAGTAATGCCACAGCTTTATTAGGACCCGCTCAAAGGACATAAAAGTGTGTGCAAGTTTCAGATGTTTCAGTACTCTTCAAGGACTGAAAATGTTAAACAAAACAAATAATGGGGAAGGAACATTCTCTTACAAAAATTAGACCACATGTTACATTGCTACAGTCGTGTGACAGAGTTATAATTAAATTATGGTACAAACCACAGACCGGAAGGCTGAATGCTTTTTCTTTACTATATATGTAAGGCAGGCTTATTATACAAAATATGCATTTATGTGTTAACCCTAATATTTACAAGTTATCTACTTATGCATGCCTAATGATATACCGGTAAGTGACTGTGTTCGATCTGTAAATGAGAAGTGACAATACTCAATCAGGTTATAATAGCTCATCTCCAGGGGTGGGTTCTAACTTACCTCGCTGCCGGTTCACTTCCTCCCGCGCCGCGTGGCCACGCTATGTGGCCGCAGTGGCAAAAATTCGCAAAAAATCCCCCCCCCAAAAGCCAAAAACAAGATGGCAGCACATGCCCAGTGCCGGGGACTCGGCTTCTACGCATGCGCAGAAGAAAAAAAAATAGTAAAAAATCCCGCCCCCCCCCCTTTTTTTTTCTTCACAAAAAAAAATCAAAAAAAAAAAAGACAGAGAAAAAAAAAAATATGGCGGCGTCCACAGACCGGCACCGACAGAACCAGATCCGTGACGTCACAAGCGGTTTGCTACCGGTTCTATAGAACCGGTACGAACCGGGAGGAACCCACCTCTGCTCATCTCTTAGGTAAAGACAACAAATACAAATGCTGCATCAATCAACCTTTTCCAGTAAAGGCAACCAGATATAATTATTTTATTCTTTAACCATGGTCAAAGAAGCCAATCTTATATAAACTTTCCTGAGTTTTTAAAATTATTCTTTAACCCCTTCAAAAAAGTCTCAGAGGTAGTCTGCTGAGCATTTGTGCTTCAAAGTGAAAAATGTTTAGAGGTTTCTTTTGTATCAACAAGTAAAATATATCCTTTTGTTTGTCACTTTTAAAAAAAGTCCTTCCAAATCTTAGCAGAGCTCTTTTGTATATGCCGAAGAGAAAAAAAAAATCCAAATCAATGATCTCATTTAATATCTGTTCATCTTTAGAGAAAAAGTCATCCATCAGATCCATTTGCATTATATTTCAATCCCCCAAATTAATTTCATAGATGTCCATTGCAGCTCGTTTTTGTTTTACAAATTTATTGGAGCATGGCGTTTTCAATTTTATCAAGGATTGTATTAATTCTGTCCAAACGCTTGGCTGAGAGGTATTCAAAAATTTGCGCTAAGGACTTCTGTTCCATTTTCTTTATTCCCTTGCTGTAGTGTCCAAAATTCAAGTATCCTTATCATAAAAAAAAACTTTAAGCAATCTCCATTTTCCCATGAGAAAATATCTTCTAAATAATTCAGAAGTATAATTCTGAATCCTCTGGCCCCTTAATCCATTGTTAAGTTTCCAAAATCCGTATACTAATCATCCTTTTTCTACATAGTCCAAAAGAATTCATTTGTCTTTAAAAAATTTACATCAAACTTGCACCATCTTTTAAGGGGATGGAAACTCATTTGATGAATATAGTAGAACCTTGCCAGTCTGAAAAGGTCTTAATCTCTCCAATATAAAAAAGTTTTTTAAAAAAATAATTAAGATATAAGGCTTAGTTGAGCCTAATGTCCATAAAGGCTGTTTGGCGAGTGTGAGCTTGATATAATCCTGATTTCTAGCCATTCTGCTCATAAGGTGACCAAAAAATAAAGTCATTTTCCATGGACTACTCATGAGGATAGCCTGTCCAGTGTCATATAGATGCTTTTGACTATCTCTCCTTTGTTCCGGAGAAATTATGGCTCATATCCAACATCTAGCCACAATTCCCTTTGCAAAATCTGTCTTGCTAGCTACAAAAGCCAACAAGACATCAACTCGCCATGCTGCTCTCAGAAAGTCAGCATTGTGCCACAGTTCTTAAGGATTGGGAATTCTGCTTCTTTTTACCAGGGCTTTCTTGTCGTGTTTACTTTACACTTAGCTGTATATTATCCTCCTCTCTCCAGCCCTTATACTTCAGTAGGCCCTGCTGCAATTAAATTATCTTTGTGGTTTTTCCCTTAAATTGAGTTGTTTTTGTTTTGTTTTGTTTCTCAGGTCTTATCAGTGTGTAGGAGGGTTGCTCCTACAATTAACTTGCGGCTGGCTGGCTGTAGCAGTCTGCATTTTGGGAGCTGTGAGGCTCTGCTACTCCTTATTCAGCTGTGGTAGCTTAAGTTTCTCCAGACCCACTTAGTTTCACCTCACCCAGACACAATTGGCTGCTTCTTTAGTTCTCCAACTTAATTTCTTTTCTCTCTTCCACAACTTCCACATCTTCAGAGTTTCTTTTTTATTTCCCTACAGTTCAAAACATGGTCCTTTACTTTCTTCAAGTCCCAGGGAACACGAGAAAACCACGAGAAAAGAAAACACACAGCAACTTTTGAGTTTTTCCTTCCAGGGTTCTGTAAATTAAAGTCTCAGTCTCAGAATAGAGATTATAGATTTGATGATTTAGGCAATGTTAGGTATTATCTGAGTCAAATAAGATAAAGCACACAGAGAGCAAGAGTAAGACTAACCAGCCCCACAAGTTTTAAAAGCATCCGAGTTAAAGGGATATGTCCATTATTTTATTTTTATTTATTTATTTATTTGTTTGTTTGTCAAACGTACTAGATAGCAGGTATAGGTATAAACATAAACAAAATAAATACAGATAAATGAGGACAATAGGACAGTAAGACAGGGACGGTAGGCATGATGGTGCGCTTATGCACGCCCCTTACAGACCTCTTAGGAATGGGGTGAGGTCGACAGTAGACAGTCTAATTTAATATAATTTATAATGTAATTTAATATAAAATATAATTTAATTTAATATGTCCATTAAAACATGTTTATAATAAGGTGGGGACTGTGGAAAAAAAATGTAAGCAGTATTGCAGCATCTGCAATCCTATGGATTTTTCTGGCCTCATCGAAGGTAAAAGCTGTTTGGGTTGTTGATCTTAGCTGCTGCAATAATCTTGAATGACTGCATTCCTTGTCTGGGACACAACCCAATTCTGAACTGCAGTCTGTTTCCTTTCAAAAATGAACAAATCTATAACAATAGGTCATGTATTCATAAGAGCTGGTGGAATTATTATAATTCCTTATTTTGGTTACACTCTTGGAGACATGGAGTGGTCGTTTATGGCTAGTCCAGTTATTTGATGTAACAGTAGGGCAAAAAAAAGGGGGCTTTTAGTGTTATGAAAGCTATAATAGGAAACAACTTAACTTTCTCCTACTCCGTCCTGGGAATGTCATTTCACTAGGCAAAAGACAAAGAGAGTTTGGCCTTGGAGTGAAGTTTATCTTCTAACATGGACATTTATTTTATTTTATTTATTTATTTATTTGTCAACAAGTGCAAG
>QLTV01000437.1:724048-740278 GCA_003457575.1 Thermophis baileyi
CAGACATCCTTCAAAATTGCATGTCCTCTCACTTATTGTGTCTTGGCAGTTGTCGTCCAGTAGCCTGGCAATCATAACAGATAATAGCTGTAGGAACCTATAAATCCAATCCAATCAATCAATCAATCAATAAAGTAAATAAATAATGCATCCTGAATGTTCGCCTCAGTCTCCTTAGCGCTGTGCATTGCTTCAAATTCAAGCACAAAAAAAGATGCTTGGTGCCCAGCCCTAGTTTCTCTTGGGCTTTAGGCCTGGGGGAGAAAAATGCATTGCGGATGATTTAATTCGGCATCAACAGGAGCTTTCATCCCACCACGTGTTTATTTAGGGTAATTGGTCTCCATAGTCTTTGCTGCTTTAATTAATGAAAGGATAAGACTCTATTTATTTGTCTTCAGCGGATGAAGATGGGTTATTGTTCCCCACCACCACCCCCAATTTGGCAGGTTGGTTGTTTTTCTCCAAAATGGTGGGTAGACAGGTTCAGAATTCCTTTAAAAACAAGGTTGGGACTTGCATCTGGATTTGAGTTTTTGTCTACTTGTTCCCAATACTTGACGGTCTCTTTCATACCCTGGTTGTGGATAGAAATGGATACTTTCTCCTGAAGTGGAAATGCATAGTATGGGCAACAGTAAGATATGTTGGATGAGAAGTTCAGGAAGATCTAGCAAAGCACAGATGTGTATATTAACCAATAGTGGTTTTAAATTTAAGCTCCATATGCCTAATAAGGAATAACAGTATTAAGTGCTAATTGAGATCAGCAAGCATACTTTGTGTTCAACAGTTGTTGTTTTTTTCTTTCATTATAGAGCATGGTTGAAAAATATCCAGATGTAGTCTTCATTGAAATTGATGTGGATGATGCTCAGGTAAGTTCTAGAGTAGCACTCCCAACTTTGGACAAAGGCAATGCAGTATATTCTCATAAAATCCTTGGATTCGTAAAACTTGTAGTTATGTAAGGCTGAAGAATGTAGCTTTTGGGAGGTGAGAAAGTTCTTTATTTTTTATAGCACGAAGTGAACTTGTCATTGTAATTTGGGTGTGGAGGAATGTATATGCAGTTAATTTAAAATGGCTTCAAAGCAGTTTTAAAAATGTGCAGACTTCAGATAATTTTCTGTGTGAATAGTGTGTTGATGGAACATAAAAGAGTTTTAGTTCTCTTTTTCAATTTGGGTGGTGAAGTACATGGAAACACTGAGGAAAACAATCTTTAATAGCAGAAGATCTATAGTATAGATAGGGAACCTGTGACCGGTCAGAATTTGTGACCTAAGATTATCATTGATCAGGCTAGTTGAGCCTTCTAGGATCTGAAATTTTGTTACATCTGGAAGATGCTGTGAGTTCAGTTGCACTTGCTTAGATTCTGTACTCTACAGAAAACACAGATGACCTCTAGATGCATTGATTGAATAGTAGTTTTGAATAATCTTTGGAGTTCCAGCCTTCCCAAGCACCCCTGCAGATGATCGCAATCTGGGCGCTTGGCAACTGGCTCAAATTTAACAGTTACAGCGCCACACAATCGTATGATCACCACTTATAGGCTTCCCTGATGGCTTCCCCAGAAAATTTTTTGCTGTAAGCCGCCCAGAGTCCCTCGGGAGTTGGGCGGCATAGAAATCTATCAAATAAACAAATAAATAATAAAATCAGTGGGGAAGCCAGCAGGAAAGGCTGCAAGTCACTAGGATAAGTCCCTCCCACCCATTCTACCCTGACCATTTTGGGGAACGCCAAAATTGTGCCATGCCAATCAGTCATACACTATGCGTAGCCCACGTCACACCTCTCGTGCACCTTTCCCAGTCTTCTCTCACATACCCTTCCCAATTCAGCCCCAGGCACCACTCAGCAGTAGCCACTTAACCTGCCTGCCATCCTGGGACTTGCAACTTCCTGCCAGTTTCCCCACTGTCATCATTGTGGGAAGCTATCTGGAAGTTGCCTTGCGTAACAACCATGGGATTCAGTTAACAACGGTAACCGGGACTGAAGGGGTTGCCATTTCTGTGGTCATGCTGTTCGACTGCTTCATTTAGCGATGGAATTTTTATCTAATCTAATTGACATCATAAATTGAGGAAAACCCGTGTACGTTTAAACAGCAGCAGCTTAGTAGCAAATACAACATGTATTTTTAATAGTTTGCTCTAAAAACTTGAAATATGGCTTCTCTCTTTCAAAACACAGAAACCAAGCCCATTTGTTTCAGTATCTACTCTAACTAGCTCAACTATCAGGCATTCAAACAAAGGCCTAGGTGCCATAGATTAAATGTTGAAATATTACATATACTACAAATACATGTAATATGAGGTACAGCCACTCCCTTTGAAAGGAAGGTCTGGGTGAAATTGTTTTCTGAATTGTGCAGATACAAGCCAGAACTTTAGGTAGCTTTTTTGTTGAACAAGTCAAGACTCAACAGTGCATTGAGCCATTCTGGATGGATCCACATAACATACTAAGCCAAAACTGAACATATTATAATTTAGCATGTAGGCTTCATATATTTGCCTACCGTACATAAACTGCATTGGGAAGCCTGATATTAAATCAGTAACATATTTTGTTGATCGAATTATTATTATCTTGTCAAACAAGTTAATTTAGAAATGTGGCATGTGAAACAAATTTTTCCCAAGTGTGCCTTTTTATATAAATGAATCTGACTCACTTGAAATAAAAGTACAACTTAGTTTTTGATCTCTTGATAGTGAGATATTTGGCAGTGATTAAGTTGTGCAAGATGAAGTATGGCTTTGCCCTAAGTATAAGGCAGAGGGCTAATTAAACTTGTTTTACATAGCTTGGAAGCAAGAAGGGCCATCAGAAGTAATAAGCTTATAGAATAGAATAATAGAATAGAATAGAATTAATTGAATTGAATTGAATTGAATTGAATTATTTATTGGCCAAGTGTGATTGGACACACAAGGAATTTGTCTTTGGTGCTGTCAGTGTACATAAGGAGAATAAAATACATTCATCAAGAATAAAAAGATACAACACTTAGTGATAGTCAAGGTTACTAATAAGCTATGAAATCATACTAGGAAACAAATAAAAACAATATAAATTGAAAGATACAAACAACATGGTTATAGTAATAAGTGGGAAGAGATAGATACTAGTAAGGAAGAGAAGAAGAATAGTAATACAGTCTTAGTAAATTATTTGACAGTGTTGTGGGAATTAGTTGTTAAGCAGAGTGATGGCATTCAGGGAAAAACTGTCCTTGTGTCTAGTTGTTCTGGTGTGCCAAGCTGGCTGAGGAACTCTGGGAGTTGAAGTCTACAGGTCTTAAAGTTGGCAAGGTTGGAGACCCCTGTCCTATTGCGTTGTTTTGAGGGTAGAAGTTGAAACAATTTATGCCCTGGATGTGAGGGGTCTGTAGATATTTTCACAGCCCTCTTTTTGACTCGTGCAGTATACAGGTCCTCAATGGAAGGCAGGTTGGTAGCAATTGTTTTTTCTGCAGTTCTAATTATCCGTTGAAGTCTGTGTTTGTCTTGTTTGGTTGCAGAGCCAAACCAGACAAACCATTATTAGCTTGATGAGTAAACAGTACTACTGCCTAAACTTAAAATTACACATAATAGTGTCTGCAATTGGCCTTTAACAAAGCCCTTAACATGCATAGATGACATCTAAATTAACTGCTGGAGTAGAGAAAGCTATGTTTGCTTCCCTCCGGTGGAATGAAAATGGATGGGAATGTTTTTTAGTTTTAGTAAACTTTAAAAAAAGGGAGTGTTCTCACATTTGACACATGTTACATGACAATTTGTAATTCATCCTGAAATGCTGAAATTGCAGCATTCCTTTCACCACAAAGGACGTCTTCAGAGTGCTAGGCGTTGTCTAAGAAATCTTATTAGGGAACCCTGTGAGTTGTAGTTTGGTCAATGCTGTCGGAATAACGTAAAGTCCACAAGCCTATTCTGGTAAGAAGGAGTTTACTAGAAAATGTGGCCTGAGACTTCACAAGATTCTTGGCATTTTCCAGTCATTCATAAGACAAACTGTAGAAATATAAGGCAGGTAAAAGAATGCATTTGAAGTATATGATAAGAGGAATTCTGATAGGTATTCAGAGGCTTACAAGTAGGTGCGTGCAGTATTCTTACAGCAGATGGTCATAACCTTCAGATATCCAGGACTATAATTTCCATAAGTCTTATTCGCATTGCCAATGGTTAAGAATTCTAAGTGTGTGATGTTGTATGTGCTGATAGCAGCAAGAATACTTTATGCACAAAAATGGAAGGATACTTTGATTCCCACCACGGATGAATGGCTGCAAAAGTTGATGGAGTTAGCAGAGAAGGCCAAACTGACTGCTTTGCTTAAAGAAAAGAATACAACTAACTTTTTTTTCTACTTGGAAACCACTTCTGTTCTTTGTGCTTGTGGTGGAAAAAAGTGAAACTTTGCCTTTGGATTTTGCCAATTAGATAGGCTTGATGTTATAGAAATGGCTAGTATATATTAGTATATAAAAGTAAACAGTTGAGATATCGTGTTATCTTATTATACCAAAAGGAGTCAGAAGACACCTTTTTTTTCTTTTTGCCTCTGCCCTGAACTTTCTCTTCCCCCTTTCCCTCCTTATCTTTCCATTATCTTTATTTATTTTTTGTATGTTTTGTGTTTTATATTTTGATAAACCAATAAAATTTGTTACCTGGAAAGAATTCTATCTCTTCTGTGATATCTGGAAACTACCAGGTTTCTTATCTCACTAGAGCTTGTTTCACTTTTCTTAGCCTCAGAGATACTCAGAGGAAAATGTCCACCTGTGATTCATTTTGATACAGATTTTTGTCTTTTCATCTCTGCAAGACACCAATGCTGCATTTTGCCTCAGTTGCTGTGCGTGAATGACAGAAGGGGAAAGGATTCTGGGGCACAAAGAATTCTGCTCATATCAGACTGATTGGAGTAACCTTTTTCATCTCTTCTAGGATGTGGCCTCACACTGTGATGTGAAGTGCATGCCAACATTCCAGTTCTACAAAAATAATGAAAAGGTATTTGCTCTCAGATTTCCGGCAAAACATGCGTTGAGCGTGAATGTTACTTGCAGAGGTATCCAAATGCATTCTCGCCCTTAAAAGGTTTAGTCTGAAATCTGGTACATGGCTACATTCATCCTGCCCAGGCTTCCACACTTACAGGTAGTCCTCAACTTACAACAGTGCGTTCAGTGACCGTTTGAAGTTACAACGGCACTGAAAATAGTGACTTAATGATCATTTTTCACACTTATGACTGTTGCAGCATCCCCATGGTCACGTGATTTACATTCGGCTGCTTGGCAACTGATTCACATTTATGACGGTTGCAGTGTCCCAGAGTCACATGACCTCCTTTTGCAACCTTCTGACAAGCAGTCAATGGGGAAAGCAGATTCACTTAACAACCATGTTACTAATTGAACAACTGCAGTGATTCGCTTAACAAATGTGGCAAGAAAAGTCATAAAATGGGACAAAACTCACTTAACAAGTTTCTCACTTAGCATCATATATTTTGGGTTCCATTGTGGTCTTAAGTTGAGGACTACCCGTACTTTGTTCCCCATGAGTTCTTTAAATATTGAGTAAGAAGTATGCTTTTGTTTAATACTAATATAGTAACTTTAAACAGGTTTGTGAATTAGGCCACAAAATCTAGTAACCTTGGGTTTCGGGAACCAAGATCAAAATATGTTACCATCCTCTTCAAAAACCATTGCCCGCTAGTAGGACCTAGAAGAGTTACTTTTCCAAAGCAGCCCGTTCTCTGGAACACCCTTTCCCTCTGGAATCTCAGAGCACCCCTCTCTCAGCCTTCCAGAAAACTATAAAGAATTGGTTTCTCCCCAAGTATTGGGATATGGTGAGGTTGAAGCCTGGCGGTTGAGGTGTTAGATGGTGTGGTGAATGGTGGTTGGCAGCACATTTGAGGTTTTATTATTGTGAGCTTTCCAGAGTTGTGTTTCATAGGATGGGTGACCATAAGTCTCTTAAGTACTATATACTTTAGAAAATTATATTCTTCATGGTAAACTGCTTGAGGAGGAAGGAGGCTGTTAGGCAGTAACCTTCACTTCCTTGATGATCCGCATGGAATCAACATTAAATAACCATTGAATGTTGACAATATCTGTTAACAGATGGACGACTCTTCAAGTAAAAAGCCTTAAACTTAAACTCTCTGTATTTTCAGGTGCATGAATTTTCCGGAGCAAATAAAGAAAAGCTGGAAGAAGCCATTAAGAAGTATATGTAACCAAAGGTTCTTAATTCATGACTGACTGTTAAATTATAGCCTTTTCTACATAACACACTGATCAAGTTAGAATATGTATTCAGATACACATTGACCCTTCAGTCTGTAAATGAAGATAATAAAAAATATATAAAAGGTTCTGTGTCTTGCTTGAACTCGTGCCAAGTCAACTTACCTGAGTAGCAACCTTGCTATCTAGTCTGCCTTCAAGAGCTTGTGACCGTCTGTGGGTGAGTGGGCTGTGTGCATACGTTGATAGGTTGGCACTTTTTCCTACATTAACCCTTCTTCCCAGGGAAGATAGGCTTTGAAAAGGAGCTTTTCCCAATTGGACTTTCTTGGTTCTTTTCTTTGAAAATATTTTACTTCTCATCCAAGAAGCTTCTTCAGTTCTGAAGAAGCTTCTTGGATGAGAAGTGAAATATTTTCAAAGAAAAGAACCAAGAAAGTCCAGTTGCCTTTTGGAAAAAGCCTCTTTGGGACAACCATGACCTGTATGATCGAGAATCTCCATAGACACCTTGAAAGGGAGATTTCTTGGGTAAAGATACTGTCTGCTTAGGTGGGATGACCAAGTAGCCATACTTTCATGTTATAAAACCAAATGCAGGAAGCTTTAGCATGTACCATATCACACCCTATATCCGTGATGGCGAACCTATGGCACGTGTGCCACAGGTGGCATGAGGAGCCATATCTGAGGGCACGCAAGGCGTTGCCCTATGTCAGCTCCAGCGCACATGTGCGCGCTAGCCAGCTGATTTTCGGCCTTCCGGAGGGCCGGGGGAGGCCATTTTCACTCTCTCCAGGCTTCAGGAAAGCCTCCGGAACCTGTAGATGGTGAAAAACGGACCTACCGGAAGTCCGGAGGCTTCAGTGAGGCCTGTGCGCATGCGCAGGGGGGCAGCGCGGGGGGAGGGTTGTGCGTGCATGCGTGGGGGGAGGGCATTGCATTATGGGTGTGGGCACGTGCGCGCTATTGTGCACGCACGCACCCTTTTGGCACCCGAGCAAAAAAAGGTTCGTCATCGCTGCCCTATATTATCTTTTGTGTATTCTTAGTTGGATTAGAACTGGGCACAAACGGCTTTTTAAATTACAATGTTCTATCAGAACTATGGACAGGGAAGTTCAGAGAACCCCTCTCCTGTGAATGGAGAAGTCTGTAGTGATTTATCCCCTATAGAAATGGCAGAAGCTCTGCAACTAAGAGAGACCTACAGACATTTATTCCTGATATCTCACTTAAAGAGTTTTAAATGAAACTCAAACAGGCAGTGGACTTCTGGAAAGATTAGTGAGAAATAAAAACCAGTGCATTCCTACAAACTCTTCTGGCCTCTCATAACTAAAGAAGGGCCGTAACATTCTATCTATGAAACTTTCTTCTTCTTCTACCATATAAGACTTTGGGGGGGAGGGGAATTGTCTGCCCAGCTTGTGATGACCCAGGGCATGGCACAGCACGGCACAGAGATAACACAAACAGCTGGCAGTTCAAACCGGCCCTTTTAGTGCTACAAATCTCCCCCAAACAAACCTCTAACAGCCTCTGGTCGCAATTAGTCCAGCCCAGCCCAGCGCTGTCTGCACCAAGGCTGCACGGCAATAAATCCCAAATTTATCTAGCAAAACAAGAACAAAGCAAGGAGTTCAGGGAGCAAAAGATCCAGATAATCAGTCCAGAAGCCACACAGGAATGCAAGGATTCTTGGCAAGTTCAAACGTCGTCGGCACACAACACTCCAGGAACTCAGCGTGTTCCCGACAAATGCCCCTCCCCACAGCGTCTCCTTAAGTCTCATTACCCAGGTGTGGCTGGTGAAGCTGGGTGGGGCACTCCTCATGAGTGGCCTCTTCCGTCTGAGCTGATCCCGCCTACTCTGCACTCTCCAAGCCCTTGCATCAGAAGGGGGTGGTTCATGCTCCTCCTCAGAGCTGTCTCTCCTCCCTGCCTGCAGGCCTTGCTAATTCCGAACAGCCTTGCCTGGACTGACTGCCCTTCACCAGTTTCCTCCAAGGCCAACGGAGCTGCCCTCTCACTCGCTGTCAGTACTTGTTCCAGCTCATCTTCCGCCGCAGAGTCAGACTCCGACGGGGGCATGACACAGCTCTAGTTTTAGTCATTTGCGTATAAATTAGGATTTTTAAAAAACATCAATTGATATTTAGGGAAAACATCAGAACATTCAGATTAAAAGTAAGGATCACCAGTGGCAATTGCATCCCTTTCATCTATACAGGTAATCCTCAACTTACAACCAAATTGGACTGGAGCTTGTGTTACTAAGGAAAACGGTCATTGAGTAACACCTGGTTTTATGACCTTTTTGCTGCGATCATTAAGAGAATCACCATGGTTGATAAATGGACCGCACAGTCATTGAGCAAATCCAGCTTTCTTCACTGACTTTGCTTGTCGGAAGCTAGCTGGGAAGGTTACAAATGTGACCCCAGGACACTGCAACCACTGTAAATATGTGCTGGTTGCCAAATGCCCAAATTTTGATCACATGACTGCAGGGCTGCTGCAACTGTCATACATGTGAGGACTACCGGTGCTGTCATAACATTAAAAGATTGCTAAAAGAATGGCTATAAATCGCGGATTTCCTGTATTCTCACCAAAATGTACTTTTCAAAATAGCAAGAACAGGGAATAGGAACAATGGGGGGTTGAGCAAGGAGAGAAAGATAATAGTAATACAGCCTTACTAGATAGATGCTCCTCAAAGGGAGCATGTGCACTTGTAGGTAAGCATGTTGTTTGAATCCATCTTTCGATGTTTGAAAACCCATAATTTGTGACATCTCCCTATCTTCTTTTATGCGGACGATGCTTTTATTCTATCAAGCACTGGCCCTACTACCTTGGTCCAATACAGTCCTAAGGAGATCTGATAGCTAACTTCCAAAAATTAAGGTAAAGGTTATTGCGAAAACCTAAAAACTTTAGTCAGACCAATGTTGGAAAAAAACAATATTTTTTTAAATTTTGGGGGGGGAACCCAATGGCAAAAGGTGATTGATTATATTGCCAGTGTGGCCTAAAGAACTACTGCAGCAATCCCACCATATCATTCCACACAAGGTAAAAGGTACCACCAGACAAAAGTTTCATTGCAACTATTATTTTACGTGGCTCTTGATCCATGTTCTGACTTTACCCAGCTGGACTCTATTCAAATTCCTTAGCTCTAGATTCAGTATTCCCAAATGCATCTCAAATGCAGCTTTTAGGCAGAGTGGAAAGAAGAGTTTGACTTTTAATCTTTCGTTATTGGCTTAAGTTTATCTGTCAGCCACCAGACTGCTCTGTTCAGTGGTACTTTCCCATCCACTTGGAAGAAGTCATTTAAGCAAAAGCTCCTCGTGGCATTTCTCAAACACTTCATACAACCTTGTTTGGTTTCCAGTTAAAAAATCTGATTGCTCAGCCACTTGAAATTGAGTAACAGTATAATTTGAAATGACTGCTCAGGTGGCGCAGTGGTTAGAGTGCAGCACTGCAGGCTACTTCAGCTGACTGCTAGCTGCAGTTCGGCGGTTCAAATCTCACTGGCTCAAGGTTGACTCAGCCTTCCATCCTTCTGAGGTGGATAAAATGAGGACCCAGATTGTTGGGGGCAATATGCTGACTCTGTGAACCGCTTAGAGAGGGCTGTAAAGCACTATGAGTCTAACTGCTATTGCTATTGCTATTGTAGTTAGCAAAAACAATTGGAAGAAGCATGCCTTCCTATATTTAGTCCCTGACCAACTTTGTTGGGGATTTACTCATTGTAACCTTCCTTCTCCATTATTTCAGAGTAGATACAGCAATCTCCCCATGGTTCATTGTCTCTGCCCTTATGGCATTCAGAGTTGGAATCGATAACACATAACTGGTAACCCTTGTGTTAACATCCATTCGTTCAGCAACCATCCAACGATACAATGGCACTGAAGAACGGGACGGTCTACCAGTCCTCACACTTATGACCATTGCAGTAGCCCCATGATTATGGTCACATTCTGCCCTGTGTGAACTGCCTCTAGTTAATCTCTGCCTTTTTGGTGCCCTTCACAGCATGGTGGAGATGAAGAGGCTGCTATATTCCACTGCCACTTAATGTTTTGCTTAGTGAGAAATTCCGGTCCCAATTAGGTTTGTAACCTGAAGACTACCTGTTTTGCACATTTTATATAACCTTGTGCCAAAATCTTATCCTTCTCCTTCTAGCAGAAATTCCCAGTTCCTTTGTTGATTTTCTGCTTGCCCAAAAGGCTTTTTTTACAATCCACAAAGTTTTGCTGTCTAGCAGTGGACCTTCAGCTGGGCAGCCATAGTAAGATTGAAGATGGATAGCTGTAAATGCGTATTTGTGTTTTATCTATTTTTATTCTTGTTCATGTTGTTTGCTCGTGAAAGCTATAGGGTAACAAATAAAACTGATTATGGCATCTCATGTTATTTGTCAACCAACACAAGTTCACCCAACCATCCATAATATGTATGAATACCATATCTGGATGTAGAATCTATTGATGGATAAGAAAGGATTCTGTGTGCTTCGGCTTTTCAGACTGCTTCTTTTATTCAAACTGGATAACCTATTGAAAGCAGAATATAACAAATCTTCTAAGAGGCATTTGTTTCTTTTGTCCTCAGACTTCACATGATAATCCTGATTTTCTGTGGTTTTGGCCACACTTGAGGCATGCTGGAGTGGCATAGTAGATTAGCCTAATCTTGGATCATTCTTGGCAAGAAGACAAGTCAGTCCATAAGGAAGTGCAGATACAACGATTTATAGTTTCCACAAGCCGAACAGAGTGCCTTTTATACCTCTACTACTGCCTTTCCAAAGTTGTCTCCTTTGAGCATTCCCATAAACGCAGCTGGCATGTTTTCGAAACCCTTGGTGACGTCCTCGCGGCATTTAATTTTCCCCTATGCGAAAAGTGAAACATTCAAATGTATGCAGTTCTCCCTTGGGATTTAAAATCTAAGAATAAGTTTCTGCTCAAAATAGCAAGGGACAAGACAAAAGGAAAGCATTACACATGTGTTTTAGAGACACACCCACACCCACCTACATTACACTGGAGTACATGTAGGTCTATTCTGGAATGTATTCGAGAATAAAAATAATGAGCAATACTCAGAGTAACTCCTGCATGTTTTTTCTCTGCAGACCAAAGACTTTCCTTGGCCAAGTAGCGTGGCAAAGGGCAGCAAGTGTAATATGTGGTTTTGAGGTGGTGGACTTGGATAAGGGAGACCCAGGTTCTGTAGTCCAGGGGTCACCAACCTTTCGGACCTCAGGGACCACTAAATTCATAATTTAAAATCCCACGGACCACTAATATGATCTGCCTAATGACCGGCTGGGTGGGCGTGGCTAGGTGGTCATATGATTGGGTGGGCATGGCCAACTCAATGTCACTCACGTCAAGGGGTGCCTCGCCAGCCTCTACTCGCCCCTCCCCTCCCAGCCACTCCTCACCTGCCTGCCCGGGCTCCTTAGGGCCCCAACAGGAAACAGTTGTTGGAGCTAAGCAGCCACCACGAGAAAGAGTTGGCAAAACAGCTGGCTCAGAACAAATTGGATCTGACCGAGACGGAGGCTCAGCATGGTGCAGTCCCACTGGAACAAGGCCCTTCAGCTCTTCGCCACCAGCGGCATTTCCCTCCAGCCTTCGCCCAAAGCCCCGGACCAGGAGCCTGAAGCAGACCTCAAGTCGGAGTTTCTCCCCTCCTCTGACCCGCACAAAAAGACCCCGAAGGGGGAGACTCTCTGCAGCAACACAAACGTTCATTGCACCTATCTGGCCCAGGGGCCATAGTTTGAGGACCCCTGATTTAGTGCAATATAAAAAATGCAAATAATTTTTCTGCGGACCATCAAAATTTTCTCGCGGACCACCAGTGGTCCACGGACCACCAGTTGGTGACCGCTGCTGTAGTCAATCACAGAACTGGTTGGGCTAATTATTCAGCCCAGCCAATCTCAAAGGGTTGAACTTGCTATAAAATGAGGAGAGAGAATTCCCGTGGCATGCTACCTTGGGCTCCCAAGGAAATGGTGAGGTATCAAAGTCTTTTCCCTTTGGATTACACACAAGGAGAGACAGGGAGAGAGGGAGGGAGGGAGAGAGAGAGAACCTCTTCTACTGTCAGCTTACCTCTTGAACCCATTTCAGTATTGCATTCAGCCCTTCATCTTTCTTATCGTTCCAACGTGTGACTAAAAAACCTTCCATGTACAGCTGTTTCATGATCATGGGGACCTGCACAAATGGGCCTAGAAAAAAGTTCAGAGAAGAAAAAGTTAGGAAGGTTTGTTCTGTCACAGCATATCTCCAGAAGTGGTGCCACAAACTTTCCTAACTTACCCAAAGCTTACCCAACATTGCATATGTCATGTTTCCTAGTTTCTGCCCATTTGGAAAAAAAAGAGAGTATTTTTTCAACTATGGTCAACATAACATGATTTTGTTAAATTTTTGCAAGTGAAATTGTATTGAGCCTCCACAACCGAAGCATAAAAATAAGCATGTCTCTTTCCAAATACAACCAAATGTGCAAATAAAACAACAGCAAGGTTGCCCATCAAAGCCAACCTTTGTTTTGTGATCCAAGGCTGCTCCTGAACTAGATCTAGGCGGATTTTCTTGTTCAAATACAGCCAATTTTGGTTTAGGCCAGGTGTCAGCAACCTGCGGCTCTTTGGGCCCTCTGCTGTGACTCCCTGTCAGGTGATCCCACCACTGGCTGGCCCCGCCCCTCACCCTCTCCTCCCAGTCACTCCTTGCCTGGCCTGAGAAGGTAAGGGTGACGGCGGGGGATGGAGAAGCGGGGAAGAGACAGAGAGATACAGAGAGACGGGGAAAGAGAAAGACATAGAGAGATACAGAGAGAGAGGGAGAGAGGGGGGAGGGAGGGAGAGAGAGATGTCAAAAGGGTTTTGTGGTTCCCGGTGTTTTTTAACAACCGGTTCTCTGCCCTAATGACCGGCTGGGTAGGCGTGGCTAGGGGGTCCTGTGACTGGTGGAAGTGAGTGACGTCGAGTTGGCCATGCCCACCCAGGTTTTGTGGCTCCCAGTGTTTTCGTTTCTTTGGGAAACGGGTCCAAATGGCTCTTTGAGTGTTTAAGGTTGCAGACCCCTGGTTTAGGCTGTAAGTGAGGTCAAGAAAACACCAGTGTTAAAGATATGCAAGAATCATTGGAATGAGTTGCTCTGAATGAGACAGCTGTGGCTCGGTCACATTTTATCAAACTAAGCTGCATGATTTTGCTGTTCTACTTGCATTGGTTGTTTGTCTCATCCCTGTGAACCCATGACTTGCTGTGCCATTTTTGTATAGCAGGTGACAAGTGTTTTAATGAAAACAGTGACATCTCACATATCTGTTTCACAGCTCTCTCATCTTATCTTTACCAACATACTGCATGTTTTTTTCCTACTTAAACTGGTCCACTGAATGTCTGTCTTGAACACAAACAGCCACAGGTAGACTATATTTGCAGTATACAGGTAGTCCTTGACTTACAACAGTTCGTTTAGTGACCGTTTGAAGTTACAACGGCATTGAAAAAAGTGACATGTCCATTTTTCACACTTACGACCAGACACTTGGCAACTGACTCATATTTAGGACTGTTGCAGTGTCCTGGGGTCTCCTTTTGCGACCTTCTGACAAGCAAAGTCAACGGGGAAGCCAGATTCACTTAACAACCAGGTTACTAATTGAACAACTGCAGTGATTCACTTAACAACTGTGGCAAGAAAGTTCGTAACACGGGGAAAACCTTCGCTTTCACAACTGCCTCGCTTAGCGACAGAAAGTTTAGGCTCAATTGTGGTCGTAGGTTGAGGACTACCTGTATATACATCAGGACGTCTTTTCACTGAGACCATGTTAAACATTGGACTGAACAAAAAATAATATAGCAAGGAAGGCGTTGAACTAAAAGCAGGAAGATTTTAAGACTGTCCTAAGCGGGAAGACCTAACATCTAGTCCACATTCAGCTACTGCAGCTCACTGGGTGAGATGGAGTCAGTCATTCTCTTTCTCTCTTAGCCCAATCCATCTCACGGGTTTGTTGGGGAGGAAAATTAGAAATGGGAATGCAGTGTGTGCTGCCTTGAGCTCCTAAAAGAAAACGTAGGATATAACTCTGATAAACAACAAAAAGCGATGTTTTCCATCCCACATTTTATCTATCTAGATCTTTGGTGTCAAACTCAAGGCTCACGGGCTGGATCCCGCCCACGGGGTGCTTAGATCTGGCCTGCAGGAAACAGCGAAGGACCAGCCCACGGTGCTTCTGCCAGCGAAAACGCAGCTTGGGAGGGCCGAGCATGCCCCCCCCCCCGAGTTCCATTTTCACTGGCAGAGGGCTGCATGAGACCGTCGCGGCTGAAAACGGAGCTCGGGGGGGCACACGCAGCCCTCCTGAGCTCTGTTTTTGCTGGCAGAGGGCTGCTGGAGGCTGTCGCAGCCAAAAACGGATGTTGAGCTGGCCACGCCCCCCCTAGTCACACACACACCCCGAGATCAAACACAACCCTGATGAGGCCCTCAATGAAATTGAGTTTGACACCCCTGATCTAGATCTAACTCTTAAAACAGCCACTGTTGGTATGTACTTATGAGGAAGTATTGGCACTTTGGTACAAATGAAATAGTTGGGGAGGGGGAGATGGACTTGCATACAGAAGTCACTGTACCTTTTGCCTTCTAAAAGTGTAAAACATTCATTTCAGACTGGTGCTCTAGCTGGGGGAAGGCTGATCTAGTTACCATCTGTAACCAAGTTTCTTTAAATGTTTGAAAGTAGCGATATAAGATTCCACTGTTACTAAAAATAGCTCAGAACACTATTCTGCTGCTATTTCTGCTGCCTATAAATCCTAAATATTGGTTGGAGTTACCAGGTCTTCAAAGGTGGTGCTTCCTAACTGGATGCGATTGGGTTCAAACAACTAAGCTAAAATCAAAAAACTTCTTTATGGCTTGTTGTAACTTCTACATGGAATTACTGTATGGTGAAAATGATGGAGTAGCACGGTATCTAAACCAGATTATTGAGCTATTAAACTTTTCTGGCTGTAGCCTGGCAGAAAATCAAAATTAAAGGGGTCCTCATTTGAAATGATAGCTGACCAGCTGCATCTTCTTAGCTCATTAGCAAGTTCAAGAGGACAGACATAATTAGGGACTGAATACCAAGGAACCGGTTTTATACAGGTATCACAGATCTTCCATGAAGAATATACAACTTTGGTCTCAGCAGGTGAAAGCACCAGACAAATCTTATCTGAGATTGGGGGATAAGCAGAATCAGTTTGGGTTAAAACCTGAATGGGAGACAATCAAAAATCCCACGATGGTCAGTTGGAATGCAAAGTTGAAAAGGCATCCAGGAAGACAATAACTTCCAGTTTTGTTGGTAACAAAATGATAAACACCATCCGTGTCATAGTCACAAGTCACAGTTAACATAAGGAAATGTTCAGCTTTTAAAATGCTATTATATAGTGTTTCCTAATAATCATTTACTTCTCCATAACTTCATGAGACTTTAGAGAAGGATATTTAAGTACTTTGATTTTTATTGACTCTGGTTCTCAGAACCTTCTACACAAAATGGGTGGTTTGGTTTTTGGCTCAGTGTTGTGTGAGTCTGGTTAGTGTTGTGTGACTCTGGTGAGTTATTGAACAAACCAGATCCAAGTAATCACTTCATGACTGGCCTCTAGTGGCCTGCAACGATTTGCATCACTCATTAAATTTCAAACATGCAAGTTCACAGTTGTTCCCACACAGTCAGGTTACCCTGAATGAATTCAGTTTCAAAATAAAGGATTTTTGTTGAAAGAAACAAAGAAAAACAAAGAAAGAAAGAGAGAGAGAGAGAGAGAGGGAGGGAGGGAGGAAGGAAGG
>QLTV01000437.1:756807-769200 GCA_003457575.1 Thermophis baileyi
AAAGACTCCAGAGAGAATGAATTGCGCAGGCCCAGTAGGACCTTATGGCGGCCCGCCTACTTGCGCGACTACGTCACCCACACTAATACTGGATTGGACAATTGCTGAACTAAGAGGGGAGGGGTGTTGTGTACAGACTTAACGAGCAGTTATTTGCATACCCGCCGCTGATTGGGTTAAATCAGTGGCGGGGAGTTTGAAGCGTTGTCACTGGCCAAGCCGGCTGCGGGGAACTCCATAAAGGCGGCTTCCCTGCCGCCAGCCGCCAGTCTGCTGTAGTTAGTGCTAGCCGTTAATAAAGTGCTGAACGGGTCTTCATCTTGGCTATTATTCCCGCGCCTATTTAACACTCCTGTAGGTGGCACAATGGAGTGACCGTAGGGGGAAATATGAGAGGTCCACCTCATATCTCTTGTCTTTTTGGGGCTGATGCGACACCTCTCCTTGTGTCCCAAGTACTAGCTTCTACCACCCATCTTTTTTTTCCATTGGGGGAAAGGACAGACAAAGTTGCACGATAAAGCAGAAGAGCTGCCTTTCTCAGAGTGCTGGCAATCAGCTTCTGGGTGACTTTGCTTTGACAGAGGTTGAACATTTTTTCAGAAGATCAGCTAAGAGGATCATCAATCTGTGGAAGCTGCACTGTAAAGACACTCTCCCCCTTTACTGGTGAGGTCTAAGGAACCTGAGGCTCAGTGGTTCCTTAAGCTGGGGAGGGACTGGTTTTAACAGAGGGCTAAATCGACCAATCTAGACATCTGTCAAAACCATTCATCCATCCAAGCAGTGCTGCTATTGGGCGGATGGTCACATTTTGAAAATGGGAAAGCTAAAAAACCAGTGGGTTTTATCAAGACTTTGCTTAACACACCTAATCCAGAAAAGATAACACTAGGTGGTACAAAACCAGAACAATGATTATTAGAGTCAGTGGAGGGATCAGCAGTGGGGACAGAAACCTTTTTGCCAGCACAGGTAGTCCCCAACTTACAACAGTTTGTTTAGTGACCATTCAAAGTTACAATAGCACTGAAAAAAGTGACTTATGACCATTTTTCACACTTTTGACTATTGCAGGATCCCCTTGGTCACAATTCTGGATGCTTGGCAAGTAGTTCATATTTATGACGGTTACAGGTCCCGGGGTCATGTGATCACCTTTTGTGACCCTCTGACAAGCAAGTCAATGAGGAAGCCAGATTCACTTAACAACTGCAGTGATTCATTTAACAACTGTGGCAAGAAAGGTCGTAAAACAGGGCAAAATTCACTTAACAAATGTCTTGCTTAGGAACAGAAATGTTGGGCTCAATTATGGTCTTAAATCGAGGACTACCTGTATAACCTTTTCTGCTAGCCTGATGGACAGCACTTTAACTGAACCATGCAGAACGGACCTAAAAATAAATCCAGGAAAATTTGGAAATAAAGCTGATGTTTGAGGCTGGCATTTCCTTTTTCAACTCTGTAGTTTTTTGTTTAGTTTAGTTATAATATAAAGATGGATCGATGAGAAAATATGTGGCTGAAAGGACTAAAATTCACTGTATGTTATAATGTAAAAGAGAATATTTACAAAATTGTATGCCATTGAAATATGACACAGAGAAACTTTCTAGAATATATAAAGGTATTTCAAATACATGTGGAAATATGAAACCATGAAAGGTAATGCTTGGTATATCTGTAAAAAGACCAGAAACTTTTTGGGTTCAAATACACACAATGATACAAAGAAATGTAAAGATTAGGATTTAGTTGGAACCAGAACTTTTCAGTTACAGACCTCTGTTTTTATACATGGTAAATGCAGCAAGATTATTATACTGTATGCATAAAATTCTGAAATATCTACAAAGGGGGAATGGTTGGTAAAGATGACAAAACGTGCAGGGATGGCAAAATTGACTTGGAAAAGCCAATAACTATGTTGTGTAGAAGAACAGGCAGAGCTAGGCTGGGGTGGAGTTAAACAGGTCATCAGCTCAGAGTCCTTACATTGCCACAAATGATCCATATCCAGCCATCTTAGAATTCCATTGAACCTTATCTAGCACCAATTTAGTGCTGACCGTTAATTGACAGGACTCTTGTGTGTAGGCTTGAATAAATCTTCTATGTTGCAACCTAACATATGATCCTGATTCTTTGCACCTGACAACTGTTAGTGACCGGAAACCTTATTTGTACTTTTTGCTGAAGGAGAAAAAATGAACTTATGAAATAAGGATCAGATGATTAGAAAAGATAGAATATGGAAAGAGGGGACCTGTTATGCAAGCTTAAGAAGGCTAAAGATAAATATGTTTATTATAGTCCCTTGGGAGTTGGGCGGCATAGAAATACAAATAATAAATAATAAATAAATAAATAGCTGCTGTAAAAAAAAAAAAGTCTGGAGCTATTTATATTTTTTTTCTTTTGTTCTTTCTTTCTTTTTCGTTTACTGATCACTTTTACTTTAGATCCTTTTTTTCTTCAAATTTGTATTGCTTTTATTTTGCAAAAAACCTCTTTAACAAATTAATTTTAAAAAGAAAATAAAAAATATACACACTCAGGTGAGCCATGGGACCTGGTTAGGACTCAAAAAGACATTTCTGGACATGCTGATGTTCAGGGACCCTGCATAGGTATCAGGGAATGAAGAATTACGCTGATATCCTCTGAATACTAAGGACATACAGTACCTTTCCCAGGTAAAAGGTATTTTTCACATAGGCTCCGATTGTCGAACCATCAACCTTAGCTTTTAGGGCCTATGCAGCACCACATTCAGCTCAAGTCCCATGTAGCAGAATTCAAAGACTGGGTTACAATCCATCACATCACCTCCATCAAGTACATGATTAGGGTACACTTACCCTGGCATGCCAATTGTTCCAAGAGCCAATGACCTTGGAAGATTTTCTGGCCAATTTGGAGGCAGTGGTGATAGATCGGAATTTTTGCCATCGGAAATAAAATGTGTTGTCCAGCCCGCAGTTGCCACAACAAAAGTTCCTACAGGAAATGAAGGATTTCTGCTTTCCAAAATCCTTTGAAAAGAACACAGGTACCTAGTTATACTAGTCAACAAAGAAACTTGCAAACAAATTGCAAACATAACCAGTTTTTAATAATTCTTTCTAAACATCTATGAAGGAGCAGTGTAACTCACAGTCTGACACTACACCATCGCAGGGAAATTTTTATGTTGAGAGTGCTATGAGACCATTCTGGCCATATTTCAAAGCATTCCTACTATTCTGTAAAGTCCTGAATAGCTTTGAAATATCTAAAGCAGCATTTCCTTCCATCATTTGAGAAGAGGCCCCAGAAGAGAAGCCAGTCATCGTCCCTGAATTGGAATATTTTCAATATCAAGTGAAGAACTTTTCATGCATTCAGAACTTGGTTTTATTACTTTTATTGTGCTGGGAAGCTTTTCCCCCCTGAATCTTTTGTTAATGCTTTTTCAGATATCCTTGGAACAACACCAACGATACAGCTTGCCTTACTGTAGATTCTATTTGAATATTCTTAATTATGCATTTGTTTTCTTCAATTCGGACAAAGTCACGAAGTCTATCACAATGGACAGGTCTTATTGACTGTGTATTATTTACTATTCTTTATACTGAAGCCTTAATGAGGACCTTGTGCAATTTCTTTGATTCAACTCACACTTGTTTCCAACAGAAAACAGATACAAATGTGTGGGTGTTGTTTTACTTTTCGTTTTATTGCCCAATGCCCAATAACTTCCCCTGGAAGAAAGGAAGACCAGCAGCTGGTGGAACAGGAAATAATCAAGGTAGACCTTACCTTGCAACCTGAGACCCTATCATAGTGTCCCCTTCCTTCATCCATCTCTTACTGTATACTCTGCAAAAAGCAAAAGCAAAGCAAAAGTCAATGTATGGATTTTTGTTTAAAGAAATACATGGGGCCAATTAATGACTGGCATGATTGACAGGCTTAATTCACGTTAGGACAGAGGGACATAAATGTAAGTGATTTAACTTGGACTCATGTCAAACTCATTTCACAATGAACTTAGGGCAGAACCTGGCTTTTATGAAATGTTTTGAATCCAGCAGCATAAGCTGCTTCTTGTGGCAACTTTTTATTTAGGTCACATGAAAGTACACAATTAGACATTAATACAAGTTACAACAAATTCAAATTTGGAGAGGGAGTTATTCTTTCAGGACACAATGTAGGTACCTGTTTGCACTACATCAAAAGCCTTTTGGTGTGTTCAAACAAAGATTAAATGTTCTATTTTCCAGACCATGAGAAACCACAAAAATATGCCAGTATAATTTGCTTTGGCTAAATGTCTTTGGCTAGAACAGCAGGCTTAGCCATGATCCATCATATATAATAATAGCATTTCTCTCTTGTACTTGGGGTGTCTCCAGTGATAGCAACTATTCTCTTAAGGAAGTCCAGATGGACTTGGGCCAAAGCCCATTGCAGCAAACAAAACCTGATAGTATCCTATCTCTGCTTGCATGGGAATATGATGATCCAGAGGAGCAGAAATAATTATATTGACACCTATTGTCCAACCTACACAACCTACAGTGTGTGCGTGTTTAGTTGCTTAGAATCGCTCTAAGCAGTAGATCAGGACATCAAATTCTGATGTACCATGAAGAGAAGGGCTGGTCAAACTGCAGAGAAGTCTAGTTTATACTCAGTAATGATGATGGCTTACTTGCAACTGTTAGAAAAAGCAATATATCAAGGCCTATTTAAAATGATTGGCTTGCCAGATTAATGTAGAAACAAAGGGATCTGTCTACAAGTAATTTTGGATTTATGACCACATTTAAGTGAAAAATTTCTGTTGCTAACGAAGACAGTTGCTAAGTGAAATGCCCCATTTTACAACCTTTCTTGCCACGGTTGCTAAGTGAATCACTGCAGTCGTTCAGTTAATAACACGGTTGTTAAGGGAATCTGGCTTCCCCATTGACTTTGCTTGTCAGAAGTTTGCAAAAGGCGACCACGTCAACGGTAGGTTGCTCCCGGTTTGGCCCGGTTCTTAGAACTGGTAGCGGCAGCGGCGGGAGGCTCCAACCACCCACCCGGGACGCTTCTGCGCATGCGCAGAAGCATCGCGCGAGCGCGCGAGCATAAGCATGAACCGGTAGTTAAGGGTTTTAGAACCCACTACTGGACCACATGACCTCAGGACACTGCAACTGTCATAAATATGAATCAGTTGCCAAGCATCCAAATTTTGATCACCTGACTACGGGGCAAGCTGCAACAGTCATGTGTGAAAAAACAGTCATAAGTCACTTTTTTCAGTGCTGTTGAAACTTCGAACAGTCACTAAGTAATAAATCTAGGACTACCTGTATCTGAGTCTTTGTCTCTAAATAGTTCTAACAGGAAGATTACTGAAGAAAAGTCTTGGGACTTCCACTTGCTTTAGAATTCTTGGTGGTGTTGCTTCTTTTGTGTTGTTATGTCAACACAAACCATATGGCTAGATGTGAGGGAGGGAGTTTGCAGCAAACCAAGAAGAGAGGCATGTCCCTAGCAGCCCAAAACAGCCAATTTCTGGCTTACAGCAAACCTTGTGTTGGGAAAAGATGCAAAATACCATTTCCACATTTTAGAGAAAAATTTGAAGTTAGCCAGCCTTGATTATGGGTTGGGAAAGAGAGGAAGGCTGCGTCATACAAATGTGCCCATAAGGTTGAATGAGTAAGGCATCTTCTGGCCAAAATTAGGAACATGTGTGTATACTGTCCTCTGCAGGATCCAATCTGGGTCGGTCACTGGGACCAGAGATTTACTCTTGTGAGCTTTTGCACTCATGCTGGAGCCCATCCTCAGGGAACTTCTCTCTCACCAAAATGTGTCTCTCACTCCTTCTGATGAGAGAGAAGTTCCCTGAGGATGGGCTCCAGCATGAGTGCAAAAGCTTGGAAGATTGGTCCCAGTGACTGACACGGATTAGATCCTGCAGTATTATCCTTGAGACATGTATATTTGCCTTCATTCATACTGTCCCGCTGCTAGAGAAAAGGCTGTTGAGAGATGGCCAAATTACAATAATTGGGAAATTAGGAGAAAAGGTCAATGGTCAGAATAAACTGGGGTTTTAGTATTGAAACACAAAGTCAAACCAACAGTAGTACCTCATATAGGGGTCAACACTGAGAAACACACTTTCAAGCAGCATCTCTGAAACATAGAAGAAAAGATTATGAAAGATCAAGCTAATATACTACTGGAGAGAGAACTACCATTTGATAATCTTCTGTTTTCTTTTAAAAGAAACCAGGAAGGAGTGGACAAAAAATCAGAGAAGTGCACTAGTCTGGAAATGCAATCTATGTGCAAGAGGGAAAGAGTTTCTTTATCCCATGCCATTTTACCAATTATACAAAATGTGTAGTTTTATACTATGTTTCTGTTAAAATTCTTGTTGTTATAAGCGTTAAGAAAAAATAAGTAAGAAATGGAAATACATTATACCAATAAAGAAGTGGGAATAGCAAGGAATTACACATTTCAAAATATTTGTTTTATTTGATTATTCATCCAATTAGAGGACTGGGATGGAGAGCAAAAAAACCCTAGAAATTCTGGAGCTGGATGAATAGATAATAAAGCATGTCCGACAGTGTTCTTTTCATCTAAGTTGTGTGATGTTTTTCTCAATGAATTTTTCTGGCCAAATTATGTAAGAGCAGGTCACTTCAAAAACATATTTTCTAAATTCAACAACTCAACACTGAAAACAGCCTTTCATTTTATATATTCACATCCAAACACTCTTGGCCCATGATTTAATTAATCAGCTTTCAATCATATAGTTTCTCTGTTTCAAATCTTGACTTCATTTGTACTGTTTCCACATTCATTTGTGAACTTTAAAAAAAAAAGTCACCAGTCATATATGAATTTTCAGGATTTATCTGCCCCCTAAATTGACATCTTTGAAGGCACTTGTCATAATGCAATTTTTCAAAGCAATTTTCTTAGTGTAATATATTTAATATTTTCTGCAAGATATGCTTGGGGGCAGGAATCATCATTTTAAAAAACAACAACACTAGGACAAAGGTTGTTGACATGGGGAACGTGTAATACAAATGCACAATCAAACGATTCCTCTTACCTCCATCGTTTAAATCTGGTAGGTTTATCTCTATTAATTCAAAGTCACTCTGCTTAGGAAGCCCTTCAAAATGCTTCTTCAGGATCCAAGCCTTTGCCCTCACCATTGTCCACAGCCTGAATGATTAAATAAGAATTTGGCAACTTTAAAGCAATAGCAATAGCACTAAGACTTATATACCACTTCACAGTGCTTTACAGCCTTCTCTAAGAGGTTTACATGGTCAGCATATTGTCCCTAACAATCTGGGTCCTCATTTTACCAACCTCGAAAGGACAGAAGGCTGAGTCAACCTTGAGCCAGAGAGAATCGAACTGCAGGCAGTGGGCAGAGTCAGCCTGCAATAGTGCATTCTAACCCTGCACCACCATGGCTCTTGTCTTTCCTTTAGTGCAGTGATTTCCTGAAGTTTAGATTCCCAAGAATTATTTTTCTCCTGACCAAAGCTGGCAATACCTTTCACTCAGAAACTGAGAAAATCCCAGATTTGTTTTATTAGTTCTAGAACAATAGATGTCCTCAATGCAGGCAGAGGACAATCGAATTCATAACACATGCCCTTCCTTATTCAGACATAACAATCAAGAGAGTCTTTTTCAAAAAAAGATAGGTAATCTCCTTGCATTTGCCAGTTGTAGTATCGAATCCCATTGCCTCCCAGTGATTTCCCAGCCCATTCATGAGCATGATAAGCAGTGACAATTCTAATATTACTTTAAACCTCATGAGAGATAGCATATAGCCAAGATTTCCCCCCCCTCACAAAAATAAATTTGCAATATTAGAGGAAGGGTGAGAAAATTGTGATCCCTTCAGTTATTGCTCAACCATAACTCCAGAGTATCCATAGTAGGACCAATGGCTGTCAGACTCCAATCCATTCAGAATGGGATACTGCTTCGACACCCAGATTTATAGGGTAGAGTCATGCCCTCAATGTGAATCTCTTTGTTCCAGATCAATATTCAGATCAGTATTAAAGATCTGAATAATGTTCAAATCTTTATTAAGTTCAGATCAATATTAAAAGTACTTCCCGTATACTAGGATAGGATGTGCTAGAACATTTGTCTCTTCCCTTACAATTACAGGTAGTCCTCGACTTACAACAGTTTGCTTAGTGACTGTTCAAGTTACAGGAGCACTGAAAAAAGTAACTTACGACCATTTTTCACACTTATGATCGTTGCAGCATCCTCATGGCCACGTGATTTACATTCGGATGCTTGACAACTGACTCACATTTATGACAGTTGCAGTGTCCCGGGGTCATGCGTTCACCTTTTGTGACCTTCTGACAGGCAAAGACAATGGGGAAACCAGATTCACTTAACAACCATGTTACTAACTTAACTGCAGCAATTCACTTAACAACTGTAGCAAGAAAAGTCGTAAAATGGGGCAAAACTCACTTAACAAATTTCTCACTTAGCGACATAAATTTTGGGCTCAGTTGTGGTCATAAGTTGAGGACTACTTGTATACAGTTAGAGCTGATAAAAATGAAAAGATGAAGTACATTCAACCCCATGCTTGTGTCATGCCCCCGTCAGAGTCTGACTCTGCGGCGGAACATGAGCTGGAACAAGAACTGACAGCGAGTGAGAGGGCAGCTCCGTTGGCCTTGGAGGAAACTGGGGAAGGGCAGAGTCAGTCCAGGCAAGGCTGTTCGGAATTAGCAAGGCCTGCAGGCAGGGAGGAGAGACAGCTCAGAGGAGGAGCATGAACCACCCCCTTCTGATGCAAGGGCTTGGAGAGTGCAGAGGCGGCGGGATCAGCTCAGACAGAAGAGGAAGAGGCCACTCACGAGGAGAGTGCCCCGCCCAGCTTCACCAGCCACACCTGGGAAATGAGACTTAAGGACACGCTGTGGGGAGGGGCATTTGTCGGGAACAAATGCTGAATTCCTGGAGATGTTTGAACTTGCCAAGAATCCTTGCATTCGTGTGTGTTGTTCTGGACTGATTATCTGTATCTTTTGCCCCCTGAACTCCTTGCTTTGTTCTTGTTTTGTTAGATAAAGTTGGGATTTATTGCCGTGCAGCCTTGGTGCAGACAGCGCTGGGCTGGGCTGGACTAATTGCGACCAGAGGCTGTTAGAGGTTTGTTTGGGGCAGATTTGGAGTACTAAAAGGGCCGGTTTGAACTGCCAGCTGTTTGTGTTATCTCTGTGCCATGCCCTGGGTCATCACAGCTTGCATGTATATTAGTGACAGCCTCAGAAATATTAGTTCATTGTCTGCTTTTTCTTCAAAGCATATGAAATCTCTGGGCAATATATTCATATGACTGCATACAACTCCATGCCCAACACTGCTTTCCACCACACGAAAAGTCACTTTGGTGAAGAGAAATGAGAGAGAAATATGGTGGTGTTCCTCCATGAGTAACTCCATGTATGTTAAGTCAAAATGGTCAGAAGTCAACATAAATCAGGATTTGAACATAACCATGTTAACAGAAATATAGGGTTGTTTTTTTAAATTTAGATTAGCATTCTGTGACCACAGCTATGTTTTTTTGAACTCATGGCTTAGTGCGATTTGTGAATCAAGTGAATTGTGGCATACTCAATGAACCATGGTTAATCTGCAGTCTATTTTATTTTATTCAAAAAGTTAAAATACAATTTTTTTTAAAAAAAGCAAAAGCTAATCTGTAGTTTCCTATGATATGCAAACTCATCGTTAATTTCAACAGTTATTTCTCCTAGATTTTGTTACTTTTAATATTTGCTTACCTTTCTCCAGCTTAGGTTGCAATCCTATATCCACTCCCTTAAAGGTCACGCCCTCTGAATTCAGTGGGACTTTAATGAAATCTTTTTAAGGCCATTCATTTTGAAAGGTTAAAACATACTCTGTTGTGGGACTGAAATGAAAAAAAACTGGCATTGCCAGTTATAATGACTTAGAAATTGCTCCCTAATTTAAAAGTTCATGTGATTTTCCCACTGCAATACTGCATTGGCCTTTATTTTTCATAGTGCAAGTATTTGTTTTTCTAGATCAACCCCCCCCCTCCATACATACATTTAAGAGCATTTCTATCCATCACTTGACCCCAACATTTGATAAATTTACTTCGCGCATTTCAGAGTTACTTAGTCCGACATATTTAATCTCCTGCCACAGGACTTCCCAAATGAAAGCGATAACGTCTGTCAGAAATAGTGTAGGGTCTCCTGCTCGGGCGGGGTGGGGGTGGGGGTTGGACTAGATGACCTACAAGGTCCCTTCCAACTCTGTTAATCTGTATAATCTCGCTAATGACGATAATGATTCCATTACAAACAAATGTGCAGGGCAGCATCGCTCTGAAACCGCGTGGCGCCTTTACATTAAGTTTCTGCATGAATTTCCAAACTCTGAAAAGAGCAGTGTGTGTGTCTCTCTCTGTGTGTGTAAATCTACACAAATCGGCCAATCTGTTGTACAAGACAGCCACGAAGCTCTCTCCGAGTCCATTCGGGCGACAAACCCAGACTTTTGATTTCTGCCGTTAAAAAAAACAACACCCCGATCTTCTTCAAACGGGTAGCGTGCAAAACCCAACACAACGAAAGGTCGCCTGTCTCTGCTTGGGCTGGGGGTTGGACTAGACGACCTACAAGGTCCCTTCCAATTCTGTTAATCTGATTATTTCTATTGCTCCAGTCCGCCGCTCACCCGGATCCCCGCAGCCCAGTCGACTAACCTGCACGGCAGCCCGAAGCAAATCCTATTGTGCAAATTCCCGAAGCGAATCGCTTCCTTCTCCTTTCGGTCAACTGCTCGGATTTTGGAGACGAGTTGGCTGACAGCCGTTTAAATTCTTGTGTAACCGCTTCGCAAAGCCGCCCGTCAAAGCTGTCCAATTACCAACCTGTTGGGAAAGGCAAGGCTCTAGTAGCTTGTCTGCCTCCCGGCCATTTTTGCATACGGGTGTGTTCTGCCGTCGCCCCACATCAAAACGAAGACCCGCCTCGTTTTAAAGATTAACCGCCTGTACAAACGAGATCGGCCTTGCAGATTAAGGGAGCCTGTAAAGTTTTTGAGACCTTTGAAACACATTCTCGAAAGCAAAGACTCTACGCCCTGGGACGTTTTTTTGCTGTTAGCAAAATGAAGCGATCCGGTACGTTTATGGTCACAAACATGACCATAGACTATCTCTCCTGCCTGTGCGCCTCTGTGAACGGCTTCTGGCTTCAATTTCTTAAAAAGATTTCTATGTTAAAATAATATTTGTAATAGATGAAAAGAAAAATTATGGGCAACATGATAGCAGTATTCCAGTATTTGAAGGGCTGCCACAAAGAAGAGGGGGTCAAATTATTCTCCAAAGCACCTGAAGGCAGGACAAGAAGCAATGGGTGGAAACTAATCAAGGAGAGAAGCAACCTGGAATTAAGGAGAAACTTCCTAACAGTGAGGACAATTAACCAGTAGAACAGCTTGCCTCCAGAAATCGTGGCTGCTCCATCACTGGAGGTTTTTAAGAAGAGACTAGACAGTCATTTATCTGAAATAGTATAGTATCTCCTGCTTGAGTAGGGGGCTGGACTAGAAGACCTCCAAGGTCCCTTCCAGCTCTACTCTGATATTCTATTCTATTCTATTCTATTCTATTCTATTCTATTCTATTCTATTCTATTCTATTCTATTCTATTCTATTCTAAATGGAAACTGTGATATGCTGCAAAACATATCACCTGCCGCTACGATTTTTCCAAGTCTGTCTCCAGGTCTCACATAGACTTGACGGGGGGGGGGGGGGGGTCTTTGGAAAATTATAGTTGGATGAGCCAAAATATAAAAGTTACAATTTTGGGAGATTGGAAAGAGCTTCACCAATAGGGATAACTGGTAAATAGTCATTTTCTGTTTGACTACCATGATTGGTACATAAGCTCTCAGTGTACATAAAAATACATTCATCATGAATCATAAGATACAACACTTAGTGATAGTCATAGGATACTAAATAAGCAATCAATCATGTTAGATAGTGGGTAGAGATGACAGGAGACAGACTTCCAAGCAGCTCTTTATTTCAGCTCTTGTATCAGCAACCAGCAAAGAGCAGTCTGACAGCTTGCCCTTTTATAGGGAGCTGTCAGACAGACCAGCCAATAGCGTTTGAGCTTTTTCCCGCTCAAACGCTGGACCTGGTTGGAACCATGCAACACAGTTATAACAGTTAGAACATAACACCCCTCCCCTACTGGATGGAGCAGTCCAGCATACGTAATCACGCAGGTAGGCGGGGCGTTTAGGAGCCCT
>QLTV01000437.1:781733-793376 GCA_003457575.1 Thermophis baileyi
GCCCCCAACCTGTGGGTCACGACCCCTTTGGGGGGTCGAACCACCATTTCAAAGGGGTCACCGCGCGCGTTAGCCCGCCATTTTGGTGCCACCGTCACTGCAGGGGTGAAAAGGTCCTGGTTCGGCTGTGCTGCGGATCGCCTGACAGCTGGTAGCCCGGACGCCGCCATTTGAGTTCTTCTACCCTCTGCGCATGCGCAGAATGCTTTGCGCATGCGCAGAGGGTAAAAGAACCCAAATGGCGGCGTCCGGGTGAAGTCTCCTGCTTCCACGCTATCAGCTGTCCGGCGACTCGCAGGCAAGCCCAAACCCGCCTGGTGCCACGCCCCCTTTGTCACCTCATCCCGCGCGGGGAGGGGGCGGGGAGGGGGTCGGGGCAGCAGGGGGGGTCGCGGCATTAGAAAGGTTGAGAACCACTGGTTTAGGGCCTCACAAAATTCCAGAATTATTTTGCTTTTGAGAAATCAAGAAAGAAAATATTTTAAATTGTACCTGATGTCAGTTTTCTGATTTTGCAAATGAGTGCATTATTACTTATTAAAAATGATCTTGATTATTTTGTGAGCATTGTGTGTGTATATGAAATGTATCTTAACATTTTAAAAATTACATTTAAGTATTATTTCCAAGACGTATTATATTGTCATCTATGAGATCAAGCTGGCCAAATGATTAATCAACAAATCCCCATTTGAAAATGATTCATATTTTTCACTTTAAATACCTCACAAAGTCTTATTTTGGTACACACTTTTGTGAGACAATCGGGTGTAATGTTTTAGCAAAAGGTTCTGTTTTATATAGCTCACTGTCTAAATCTGGCATTGGTTAAATAGACAAGGATTTATTTCAAAAGTCTTCATGTGTTGGTTATGGAAGCCAGGTGATAGCAACTCTTGAATGTGTTGGAGAGATTGTCTACTGGGACAGGACCTTGTTTAATAACCAGGTATGCAGATCTGTCCCAGTGCAAGCCAACATATACAGTAGCCTCAGGTGTTACATGCAGTTAAAAACAAAAACCCAGGCCATCGGAGTTATGCAAACATAGAGAATTACATAGTTTACAAGAACAACTTTGTATGACATTACTATCATTATCTCTTTAGAAAATAATTCACATTTGCTTTTTCTTAGTAATATATTGGTCATTTCTCTAAATTATTATAGAGTTTGCAAGCTCGCACAAAAACAGAAGGCTTGCTTAACACCACAGCAATAAATATGTTCCATCATCTGTTATGGGGTAAGGTAGTAATCCCTCGGTAGTAACAAATCTACTGCCAAGTTTTAATTAGCTAGTATTTCTTTCAAAAAAATATCAGTCTGATCTACAACCATGCACGTAGGAAACACAGAAGCAGCCATAGCCTTGGTTAGAAAAAACAAGTAAGGTCTCGGAAGAAAAGAGCCATTTCTCAAGCCAAACAGTTATAATTAACAATTATAATAAACACTTATAATTGTGTAAGTTAACATTTAAAATAAAAACTTTTGGCTATAAATTGAACAACTTTTATAGCTACTGAAAAATGTGTGGTAATTCTCCCCCTAGTGGTGAAACATTGACAACAGGATTCAGTTTGGTATATTAGGATAATTATTACAGGGCTGGCAATTGTGATACATCTATGAGTAATGGGGTGGGGTGGGGTGGGGCAAGGTGGAGTAAGCTGGAATATTCGCCTTATTTTTGTTTGGTCCATTTAGTCCCCAAGTTGGGTCCTAGTGTATTTATCCAAATGAATGAGCAGATCAGGGCAGAAAGAATATAACTTATCTATTCTTATTAGAGCAGAATGAAGCAATATGAAAGAAAGTCTGCTTAGGTAATTTCGAAATACAAACAGTTGGAATAAGAGAAGCTGCTAAATTTTAACACTAATAAGAATTAAGAAAAAGAAAACACTGCAGGGAGAAGTATGACTTTTTCCCAGCTCTGAAAATAAATGGGAGGCAGTTTTCTAATACAATTAAATTGTACTACCCAGATACCCAGGAACAACTGCACCTCTTCCCTATGGTGCTTTTGTTGAACAGACAATCCCCCCCCCTTTTTTTTTTAACAAACAAGGATTTTATGGCAACATCTATTATCTGAACTACAAACTATTGTTCCCCTCTCACTTTTTGGGGTTACTGTTTAATCATATCTTTATGTATATCTAATCATCTAAACTTAGAGCAGTTGAAAATTCTTCCCCTAAGCAAGTATCACATGTGAGATCCACTAGGCCCAGAAATGTGCCTGAATTGATATACAAAAACATACATTATTTTAAGTTATTGATTTTAATTAATTAATTTAGACTCAAGCGTCACAGGTTCTAAAAACTGTAGGATCGCTATGGGGGCCATGATTTCAGAAGTTCATTTCCAGAAATTCTCCTGATTTTCAATTTTCCTTCAAGTTAACGAGATTTAGGGGACTGGTGTCCAAACTATTAAAACTGAGAAAAATATAACTGAAGATTTTAAGGATGCTTTATGTGCACTTTACGTGGCTGGCATTCTAATAGTTTGAACACTCGATGATCGTAGTTAATAATAAAAATAGAAAATTGCTAGTTAAATAGTATTATAGCTGTTATAGAGCAACACTGACAAAACTATGTAAGTCTGTTGAGAAATCAACCATCAAGTGTTTCAAAGTATTTTAAAGCATTATTTAAGCTACTTTTCATTAACATGATGGATTATGTACTATGCAGAACTATTAACTTTTATCAGCCCAACAACCGTGGCAACCAAAATTGCTTGAGGACGAGAATTGTAGCCTAACCAGTCTGGAAGACAATACACTGAGGAAGGCAGAAAGTTTTCAGAGCTTACAGTCCACGTTATCTCATACATCTAATGATGTTGGCTCTAGTTCACAAAATGTCATACAGGAATAAATTCAGATTTAATTCAATGTTGTTGTTTTTGCTATTGAACAAATCATTACTCTCAAATCTTACACTTCTGGTTTTTTTATGGCTATTGTATAAAAAAAATATCCAAGGAATTCTTAAAAATATAAATGAAGCAAGAAACCTTAGATCAAGGCTCCATTTTGGTTGTACTTCTCCCTTTCAAGGATACAATGAATACAGAATGCCCCAAAATAAATACCTATTGAACTAAAAAGAAACACAAGAACAAAGGCAGAATCAGAAGTGCTTGAAATGCTGAGCTGATCCATTTAGTAGAGAAAAGCAGTAGTTTCCCTCCAGATTCCTTAAATGTGTCAAGAATTTATTTCAGAATTGGTCAGTAAAAACAAACAAACCCACCTACAGATATAGTTACTATTTGCTTGCTTAAATACTTTATACTAATTTAATTTGAAGAAGATTCCCACAGTAAAAAAAAAACCAAGGTTAGGTGACAATGAGAAGTTTGGCATGAGCTACATGACATAAAGAGTAGCTTATCACACACACAAACCAAACATTTTGAGAAATCAAGAAATTACCTGGCTTTTCATTCTTTTTTAAAGGGGAAAAAAACCGTAAACAATACTGGATACAAACTTTGGGAATCATAAGTTTCTTTCCTCTACCATCCCAAAGTTGAAGTCAGAGTATGCACCATATCCATAGGTTAAATTAGAACTATTATTTTACAAATATTCTATACATTTCAAATATATTATATGGAGACCATAGCAACTCCTGTTTCTACATTAAATTAAATATTTCCCATTCTCCACAAAAAGCTCACATTAAAGAGATGCTACAGAATCCAATAGGTATCTTACATCAATCACATGCCCTTTCTATAGGTCAAGAGAAGCAAAATCAGGATGGCTTGAAGATGCTTGTTTTCACGATCAACATACCTTATTCTGACGGATAACAAAAAGGAAGGTCAAGTTGGCACCTTGCATTTAAGAGTCTTTATTTTTATTATGATTTTAGTGTTCCATTCATCAATTTAATTTAATATAAAGTGGTCCAAGAGAAAAAAGTGCTCTTGTTTTAACTTCCATCATCCAAAGTTCCCAGAGTAAGAATGTTCAAGGTGGTTTGGTTAAAAAGTGGCAAAAAATGTACAGTTCAGAATTAGCACACTTGGTGTTCCTCTAGGAGAGAGAAAAAATCTTACATCCAGGTGTATAGTAAAACTTCAGGATAATTAGTGGTAGTGATTCTGGGCATTTGGTGAATGTCTGTGGTGCAGGGAAGAAATTCAGCAAAAAGCTGCAGCTTATTTGGTCTCAGTCTTATCTTGCAATAGTGGTATAATAGACTCCCACGCCGTAAGGCACTATTTGAACCAAAGAAACAGATACAATTAATTAACAATGCCATTTTAAATCAAGCAGTCATAAGAATGGTCTTATAATAATGTTATTTACAACTTAAGCAGCCTTAAATAACACAATTTGTGGATTAAACAATGTTATCAATATCTGCATTTCCAACTCAGCAGCTGCAAAGGCACAATTTTATGATAACCACCATTTTATCTATTAAAGAACACCATATACACCTTGAAGATTGTCTTCCTTTATGTGGGATATCTCATATCCTTTCCAAATCTAGCACCTTCCAGCTGCATTGGAGCTTATATTTTCAAGATTCCCCACCTATCAAAGGTTCACATACTTTTGCCACACACAAATCTGTAGCTTCAGATCATTTTCCTCAATAAATCGTAGAACAAGTATATTTTCGATTCATTTGTTTAATTGGGTTTTCTTTATATAGTTTTAGGACTTGTGGGGAGGACAGATCACATTTTGGATGATATTTGTGAACTAAAATTGAAAATTCAAAAAGATTCATAACACTTTTTAGCACTATGATAGGTGGGAGCTTGGCCAGAGCGAACAAACACGAAGGCGAACAGGAACAAGAAAGAAGGAACAAGGAAGTTATGTGGAAGAGACACTGTGGGAAGGAGCATGGGAAATATACAGTATTTATTTCTTTTGTAATAAATCAGTATAAGATGGTAAGATAAAATGTGTGATAAGTATATGCCAAAAAGCCCAAGTGGAAAGAAGTCCTGACAAGTTAAAAAGATCTACAAGTACAGGGTAAAAAATTACTTACCCACATATGGTTTCACATAATTTACAACTCATTCAACTTTACACTAATGAACTTGTTTGTATTTCCAATAGTATCTGGGTTATTTGGTAGTAGCACTATTGCTCTGAAAGTTTTGATACTTTTAAGATCCTACTTAATAGCACTGGACTTTATTTAGGTCCAACGACGTCTATTCCAGCTGCTTGATTCCTAAATTATTTCTGCCATTTTTAAAAGGATAAACCTTTACAGAAGCAACGGCATATTTGAGCTGTAAAATTCTTCAAGGAAACGAAGGATTAAAACTTTCTGAAAATGGGGGGAAAATGGATTGGGCAGCCCCGCAATGCCAATACTGACTGGCAGATCTTGATCATTTTAACATACATGAGAGTCTTTTTGACCAGTGTTAACATGTAACTTCTGCAAGGTCCCACCCAGAACAGATTTAATGGTGGCCTGGCAAATATATTTGGTAGTCCTCCCAATGTGTTGGAAGGACAATTCCCAGAATTTGCAGCGAATCTGGCCCATGATATGCAAGGTTAACCTATGCTATGGCCGTCATTTACTGGCAAACTACAAGTGTAATTCCCTGCTCTATTTCTGCGGACTGGATTCGATCTCGTCAGTGGCAATATAAAACTACTAATGCTTTAACAAGATTAGTGCACCCAGGAAGAAAGAGAGAGCAACTCTAAAGCTTATTACATCAGCTTTGTACTCAACTGGCATCAGCAGGTTAATCAGTAAATTACATTCAATTGCTTTCCTGCATTTAGTGGCAAATTCAGTGCATTACCTTCTCGTAATATTGGATGTTTTTATCTGCCATTCCCATCAACAGCTGCCTAAAATCTTGCCGCTTGTTGTTCTGCCATCTGTCCATGTCAGCTTTCAGGTCAGCATTGAAGCACTCTACCCGGTCTTGACACTTTTCAACATCTGGGGGCATCTGGAAACCAAAAAGGAAGCAATGCTGTGGAAATAAGTTCTGAAAGCTTTTTAGACATCAAAAGATGCTTCTCACTGAGAAGAATCAGAAATACCATCCAATCTCTCACAGTGAATTTAATTAATGTCTGCTGCAGAGTTCATAAAGTTCCACTCATACAGTCTACTACACGGGTGTCAAACTCGCTGCGTCACGTTGCCGTCATGTGACGTTTCACCACTTTTTCCCCCATTCATGGAGCTGGGGTAGGCGTGGCCTGCACATGACGCATCTGGCCCACAGGCCGCCAGTTTGACACCCCTGGTCTACTCTATCTGTATATGTACTCAAATCATTATAGTGGTACCTCAATATTCAACTGCTTCAAAACTCGTTGAATTTGGTACTCAACGCATTTTGACGCGAAAATGTTGCCCCAGTACTCAGCGTTTGTTTAGTACTTGACGTGCTGCATTAGGAAGAGGGGGATGGCTGCAGAGAACAGACAGGAAGTCAGCCATGCTGGGAAGGTTGCTGTAAAAGGAAGCAGGGGATGGCCGCAGAGGGTGGATAGGAAGTCGGCCATGCTGGGAAGGTCACTGACAGGGAAAAGGGACACACAGAAAGTTCTTCCCAGCCAAAACAAAGGGTCATGTGGTTAGTAATTTGTTTGTTTGGGACTCATCCTTTTTAGTACTCGACGCACCTCCTGAAACCAATTAACAACATGTACCGAGGTACCACTGTACTTATCATGATAGCCAATTATATAATGGTCAAGTACAAAGTATAAATAAGGGTCATATATATTAAGTATCTTTTTCTTTCTTAGCTATAGAAATATCAAGAAATTCTAAGTTAAGGTACCAAACAAGGTATTGGATTTTAACCAAGGTTGAGTGGATATAAATTTCTCAGCACAGTTCTAAAATATACTGGGTAGCCTTGGGTGAATTTTTATTTCAACATGAGATTGTTCAGAGAACAAAATGGAGTTACTACTGCATGTTGTCCTGGGAGAGATTTTCAAGTTATTGCACACAGAATTTGGTAAATTAAATCTAGTGAAGCTTACTCCCAAGGCAAGCAATTAATAATCCTTCCACAAAATAGTACTGATATTTTTTAAGCCTGTAGGTTCTTGGGCAAGAATGAATAGCAACAAAGCAAACACTCAGAACACTTATCAAGAATAAACTGAAGGAGATGTGATATTATGTCTAGAAATGAAACCAATAATTCCTCATCTCCTGTACTTCATGACCCAGAATGCATCAATTATTTGTGCGCATAAAAGCTTCTATTCACCTATCAGGACTGTTTTATAATTAGATCAGATAATGCTATTATAATTAAATAGAGTTGATACTTCATAAGAATTCTTGCTTGTTTTTAAAATAACTTTTTTCACAAAACTGACCCTCATCTTAGCCTCCGTTCAACAGGTGTTGGTATTGAATTGGAATAAGATTCTACTACCCAATGAACAGAAAAAGATACTGGAAAGCTTCAGTAAAATAAACTATTGAACAGATCCCACATTCTATTTTAAAAGCTTCTCCCCCATAGCAAACCTTGGGACGGTCTTCTCTCTTGAGGGCCACAGCTTCTAGTTTGGCTTCATATTCTGCTTGAACTTGATCTCTTTTCTTCAACACATTCTAAGAGGGGAGAAGAAAGAGGTGCTGCAATTAATTAAAGGAACTGCAAAAATCAATGGTGTCTTTTTATACTACAGGAAAGCTTCCATTTTTCTAGATCTCATATTCTGTATAGCAATGACAATCATAAGCCGTTTGAAACCACTGTGGTTCAGGAAAATAATACAAGTACAAATTGACTTACAAGCCTCCGCTTTGTGACCAGTTACAGTGGTACTGAAAAAAAGTGATTTAAGATCTTTTTCATATGACCGTTGCAGCATCCCCATGGTCACATGATCAAAATTCAGATCTGGCATGTATTTAGGACAACTGCTGTGTCCCAGGGTCATCTGATCATCTTTTGTGATCTTCTGACAAGCAAAGTCAATGGGGAAGCCAGATTCACTTAACAATGTGTTCCTAACTTAACAACTGCAGTGTGGCTACTAAAAACTATGGCAAGAGAGGTTGTAAAATGGGGCAAAGCTCACTTAACTGTCTTGCTTAGCAACGGAAAATTTTGAGCTCAATTGTGGTTGTAAGTTGAGGGCTACCTGCAAGGCCGTGAGGAGGAGGAGGGGGGAAAAGATTACATTACCTTCTTTTATTTTATAACACGTCACATCTGTTCAATAGAGTTTTGAGAAACAAAGGTGTGGTTAACAGCAGAAAAGTAACGTCACCGAGTCTTTAATGGTGTTCTTGCATAGGCTAAAATCTAAACTGATAGGTGGACAGAGCTACCTGTCCTGGTTTTGAACCATACAACCATGTGCTATACTGGCTCTTCACTCCTAATTTCCCAAAATTGATCCAGAGATCCTAGTAAGTTGGCAGCAGAGATCTTGGATTCAGGATTCTAATTTATCTCTAAAATACTGACAACTAATGTTAAGTTTCTCCTTTTTTCACATTTTTTCACATTGCAATGCAGTTTGAAAATACAGAGATTTTTTTTTTTTTCAAAAGGAGGGAGAGGAGGGGAGGGTCCTTTAGAAGTTAACATCTGTCAGCGTCCCCACCAGTTAGGAGTTTTTTTAAACAAAGACTCCCTTATTTATTTGCTATTGTTAATAATCATACAACTCTTTCTTTTGCATCCATATTTTATTTATTTATTCATACATTCATCTATATCAGTGTTGGCGAAACGGGAGTGCGTGCGCATGTGCCGGAAACCGGAAGAGCAGCTGCCCGGTGCGCATGCGCGCACCGGGAAGATGATTTTCCAGTTTCCGGCGTGCACATGTGCACCAGCCACCTGGTCTTCTGGTTTCTGGCGCGCATGCGCGTGCAAAGACCAGCTGGCCAGTGCGCATGCGTGCACCAGAAACTGGAAGATCGTCTTCCAATTTCCGGTGCTCTTCCGGTTTCCGGTGCTCCCATGCGCGTGAAGACCAACTGGCCGGCATGCCGGAACCCAGAAGAGCAACGGGCGATGGCTCTGCGTGCCACAGGTTCACCATCACAGATCTATATATTCTTCAGCTCTTATGCCTAGAGTCAGTGCTTCTTCACTTCAGCAATATATGAGCAAAAACTACAACCTTCATCACTTAAGTCAGGGGTGTCAAACTGGCAGCCTGCAAGCCGGATGCATCACGCGTAGGCCACGCCCACCCCAGCTCTGCGAATGGGAAAAATGTCGCAAAACGTCATGTGATGGTAATGTGATGCGGCAAGTTTGACACCTGGGACTTAAGTGGACCAAGTCTAAGACTGAAGGTTGACAAAGGACAAAAAATACAGAGAACAGATGCAACGTCCACAGCTCGATCTCCCTCGCCATTTGAGCCTGATGTGTTCAGATCAATGTATCAATAAGGCTTAACCCAACCACTTATCCCATTAGTGGAAAGACAGTTCTATGTGGCTACATCTATGGTCATGTCATCTCTAATACTGCCTCCCACCAACAATAATTAACAATCTAAATGCCTCAGGTTTCCTCAACATATCCATCTTCAGTTTACCCAAATACGGAAATCAGATTGAAAAATGACAGGCAATTGTGATGGATGCATAGCCAGTAAATGCACAAACGCAAAAAAATGAATTTCCTTTATTTACATCTATCTTCTTCGTTTACATCAGAGGTGGGGAACTACGGCTCTTTTATGACTTGTGGACTTCAACACCCAGAATTCCTGAGCCATATCCATGCTGGCTCAAGAATTCTGGGAGTCCACAGGTCATAAAAGGGCCGTAGTTCCCCACCCCCGATTTACAAATTAAAATGGTATTTGGGGGGCTTTTTACAGATATATATTTGGCAAGATGGGTTACAGAGTTGAACAAAATCAGCTTAAACAGAATTAAGTTAGACATCAGTTTAGGCCAGTGATGGCTAACCTTTTTCTCGTCCCGTGCCGAAAGCGTAATGCAATGCGCGCACGACACCCCCCGCACTCCCCCCCGTGCATGCATGCGTGACAACACCCCCCCGCGCTCCCCCTCCCCCCGCACATGCGGGCGCAACCAGGGGTGGGATTCAAAAATCTGGAACTTCCGGGAGGCCCATTTTTTGCCCTCCCCATGCTCCAGAGGCTTTCTTCAAGCCTCCGGGAGGACGAAAATGGCCTCCCCCGGGCTCCGGAGGCCCTCCGGAGGCCGGAAACGGGCCCGTTTCCAGACTTCCGAAACTTCCGGGAGGCCCACCTCCGTGCAGCCTCCTGGGACCAAAAACGGGCCACGGGGAGGGGCACCCCGCGCATGTGCGCATGACCTCCACACATGTGCGCATGACCTCCACGCATGTACGCACATCTCCCACATGCGCCCTGCCCTCCGCGCATGCGCTGCAGATACCCAAAAATCAGCTGGCCGGTGGGAGGCGCGTGTGCATGTGCAGTGGAGCTGAGCTGGGTGACGGCTCACGTGCCCACAGAGAGGGCTCTGCGTGTCACCTGTGGCACGCGTGCCATAGGTTACTAAGCGATGCAATTGTAAAAAGCATGACCTCCTGTGATCACTTCACTTAATGACCCTAATCCTGGCAGTCCCACTTATCAGCATCCCAGCTTGATCCTTCCCAGCGCCAAGTCACAGTAAAATAAAGAACTGCATCCTCTTCAGTTCCCCCCTATATACCCCCATTCCTGTTCTTTTGGGGAAGGGGGGGTGGCAAAAAGAACTGAAGCACCTCGGCAGTCCTAAGTCCTGGTAGACAGCCAAGTGCCAGAATTTTGATCAAGTGATTGTGGGAGTGCTGCAACGATGATAACTTCAAACACCAGGCATAAATATCATTTATTCAGCGCCATCATAACTTTGAACGGTCACTGAACAAATAGTTAACTGACTATCTGTAAATACGAAAGTCATTCAGGTTAAATTATGTGACCATGTAACCCAGTAGTGGCAGCGGCAGCAGCAGCTTACAATGTTCTTGTAAGACTTTCTCACTATGTTTTCTTTTTTAAAGGAAGGTGCCAGGGGTTGAAAGCCTGAATATCCAGCATGCAAAAGATGTTCTGTATCACTGAACTAGTTCCCTTAAAAAAAAAAAAGTCTTAGAAGCTGGCTATATGCTAGCTATTCCTTTTGAGTTTGAATGACAATATACAGTTGCAAGAAAAAGTATGTGAACCCCTTGGGATTACATGGAGTTTTGCATGAATTGGTCATAAAATGTGCTCTGAACTTCATCTAAGTCACAACAATCGAAAAACACAGTCTGCTTAAAATAATACAACACAAACATTAGATGTTGCCATGGTTTAATTGAACAGAACATGTAAACATTCACAGTGCAGGGAGGAAAAAGTATGTGAACCTTTGGACTTAATAACTGGTTGACCCTCCTTTGGCAGCAATAACCTCAACCAAACGTTTCCTGTAGTTGCAGATCAGACCTGCACAACGATCCGGAGTAATTTTGGACCACTCCTCTTCACAAAACTGTTTCAGTGTAGCAATATTCTTGGGATGTCTGGTGTGAATCGCTCTCATAAGGTCATGCCACAGCATTTCAATCGGGTTGAGGTGAGGACTATGACTGGGCCACTCCAGAAGGCGTATTCTGTGCTGTTGAAGCCATTGTTTT
>QLTV01000437.1:793762-822766 GCA_003457575.1 Thermophis baileyi
TTTTAAAGGGCAGGACAGCTGTCAGCAACACATCCAATATCATCACACTGATTGGAGTCAAGGTTGGCTCACTCCTGGCTCCAATTAGCTCTTGGAGAAGTCATTAGGCTAGGGGCTCACATACTTTTTCCTCCCTGCACTGTGAATGTTTACATGTTATGTTCAATTAAACCATGGCAACATCTAATGTTTGTGTAGTATTATTTTAAGCAGACTGTGTTTTTCTATTGTTGTGACTTAGATGACGTTCAGAGCACATTTTATGACCAATTCATGCAAAACTCCATGTAATCCCAAGGGGTTCAGATACTTTTTCTTGCAACTGTATATATTTTCTGCCAGATCTGGGCATTTTACAGCTCCTGGTGCCACATCCCTTTGACTGTTCCTGTCTGGCCCACGTGAGGTCAATCAGAAATTAGAAAATAAAATGTAAATAAGTGGGCCACAGGGGGAGGGAAAGGAAGCCAAGTGCACTCCTTTACTTGGCTGGCGAGAGAAAGCTTTTCTGCACCTGTGGTAAAAGAGTGGTGGCTGGGCCGAGGCAAGGCTCCCTCCTCCCTCTTCCCTCAACATGAGGTGGCAACAGAATTAAATTCAGCCTATTGGTTCGACCCTGCACAAAGTCCCAGTTTGGGAAAATTAATTGCCCACCCCTGTGTTATTCTGTGTTTTATTGATAAAAGACATGTCAGCTTTTTTTTTTCTTTTAAAATTAAGACTGGAAAAATTGCAGATCTCTCAAACCCCACACAAAAAAGCAGTGCAATTTCTCAAGACAGAGTAAGGATAACTGAGAGCATTTGCCCATTGAGAGTATTTCAAATATATTTTAAACTACTCTAGCACGAACAATATTAACATTTAAAAACTAACTCCTTACCTAATGTCCAAACATTCCATTGGGGACTGTTTGTACTAACTCTGCCCGGTTGTTCTGTCTCATCCCAAGAGTTCTTATTGCTCTGCTTTTTAAAAAAACGCAATAGCAGTCAGCATGAAGACCACACAACCTGGCCCTCTTGTAATTCCCACAACCTACATATCGTAAGTCATACACCAGAAACACACAATTGGATTACATTTAAACAGCAAATCCTCATGTGTTATGTAGACTACAACCTCTTGGTACATGCAATAGCAATAGCAATAGCACTTAGACTTATATACCGCTTTACAGTGCTTTACAGCCCTCTCTAAGCGGTTCACAGAGTCAGCATATTGCCCCCAACAATCTGGGTCCTCATTTTACCCACCTCAGAAGGATGGAAGGCTGAGTCAACCTTGAGCCGGTGAGATTTGAACCGCTGAACTGCAGCTAGCAGTCAGCTGAAGTAGCCTGCAGTGCTGCACTCTAACCACTGCGCCACCTCGGCTCTTTTTAATGCAAATAACATTAAAATAAATTTAAGGTCAAGGGAAAACAGGCTTACAGAGATTGCCTGTATTGTGGTTAGCCATGAAATCTAAATATAGGATGGATATGCAGCAAAATCCTGCGGGCAAGATTTTAACTCTCTATTCTGATGGCAACAACCCACATGTATATATATTTTGAAGACAGGGATTTTAAGAGAAAAAAACGCATTATACATTGCAAAAATCCTATGCCACGTGTGAATCACTGTTAGCCAAAATTAAGAGATACCACATGGAATAGATATGCTAGACCTTTGTGGGGAAGTAGTGGGTAATAATCCTCTGTTCTCATCTGCAGTTTGTTGACAAACCATCAACCTCTCCCTACCGAATTCTTAGCATGACTGGTACTGAACTACTCCAGGATTTGAAGAATAAAACCATAAATTACATTCCAGGCCCAAGGTTTCAAATAACTCCGTGTAACTATAAACACCACTAAACTGAGAGAGCAAATCACATTAAGTAACAGAGAAAAGGAAATTTGCTCTAGAAAAGAACATATTTCTGAAAATAGCTCTGACGATGGAATTATTATTATTAATCCAAAGCCAGTTTACATCTATGCCAGCCATAAAAGTTTGCATTCATTGTTTTGTCAGTTCGTATTCTGGGGGAAGAAACACATAGAGTAGTTTTCAGGGATGCTAAAGTGGAGGTTTTTTTAATTAACATGTGTAAAATTTCAAGGGATGGGTCAAAGAGTTACCTTTCCTTTAAAGAAAGGATTTGGAAAGCTACTCAAGGCATGTACAGGCATCTGTCTTGCAATTCCACATTACCTTCATGGAATCTGAATACAGTATATATTCTCGTAAAACAGGCAGGAAGTCTTCAGTCATGTCTTCGCTCAATTCCTCAAGAGCTGTGCAACAGTTTCCAATGCAGGCTGATACTCCTTCAAGAGGTTCAGACACCTCTGTCTCTAGTGCACTCCAGGTTGAATAAACAGGACCATATTCTCGTAGTTCCACTAAATATTCTGCAGCAGATAAAAATGAGGGACAGAAAATTCTGTGTTTCAAGATTATGAGACCTTTTTTTTTTAAATTCAAATCCAATTTTGAGTGGAAATATTCATATTTGGCAAGGCACGGGGCAAATAAGAAACCATTTACGTTTGGGGAAAACTATGAAGAACAGTATTGTAAGAAGCAAAATAAAGAGAAGAGATATATAAGAATTTAGTGATTTTAAAAACATGCCCAACATTTCCAAAATCTTTTTGCAGAGCTACTTCTGCAGCGTAACAAATCCTCTACATCCAAGAGAGGAGGAATGCATCCATCTTTCACAATTTGTTTCTTGAAAACAAAAATAACAAAATGGGAGTTACAAGGGAAGCTATAAGTCCTACTTACCCACTTCCTCCTTGATTATCCGCTGTGCTATTCTATCAATAGTTCCTAGCTTCAGAGAAAACGTATCTAGATATTCACCCATGGCAGCAAACTCCAACGGTCGACTTCTTAATTTATAGTTTCCTGTGACATATTTTACCGATTCTCCCATCTTGGTAAGCAAAGCCATTCCTTGTTTTTTGTAAGCATTAAGATCCTGGTATCGATAGAATGATTAATAAATTTACAGCTTTGTTGAAACTATTCACTCTCATACAACTGTCTGAGCAAGAAACAGTCATGTTTATACCACTGAATTTGTTATAGTTAAATTGTGGACGATATGAGTGCTTTTAAAAAGTAGAAAATCCTTAGCAATATCTATTTTAAAGCAATGAAGACATCAAAGTGAAGTAACTGTTTGAAGAAAAGAAAGATGTTCTTGGCTACTGAAAAAAATTCAGCTGGGTTTATTTTACTGTTCTAAACACTACAAGCTGTACACTAAAAGACAATACCCAACAACTACCAGATTCTAAAGCTAGCATTTAACAAAAGAGTTGGCTAATGAATTAAAGAAACATGCATTTATGCTGCTGCAAGAAAATGTTCATAGTCTAAGGACTTGCACCTCTAATTACAAGTTTTGAAAATCAGAAAATCTGTGTGGATTCAATGCACTTACTTTGGCTGTAAGAAATACATGAAAATGTTCATTGAAAGAAAGTACTGGATGATCTGCAATCCTTTTTAAGAATTTATCCAAGGCCTTTCTCCTTGTCTCAACGAATTCTTCTGAAAAACGGTCAACAACACCTTTGACTACAAATTTTTCTGGAAGAGGCTGAGGAGGGGAGGAAGAAAGTTACAGGAAGCAAGATTCATATTTATTGTGTATGCATATATGTATACACACGTGTGTGTGTGTGTGTGTGTGTGTGTGTGTGTACGTGTGTACAATAATTTTTGCATTAATATTTAGATAACTCTGGGAGAATTAAAATCTACCTTGGAACCTGACATCTCTCCTTGATGTTCAGGTTACACCTGTTCTGTAGCAGAATGAATTTATTCCTTGGTCCCAACCCAGTATAAGTCACAGGCTTTGTATCTTCTTTGGATTTTTTCTGACCTCAGACTCTCAGGCCAGTTAACCATGCAATACTTCCTGCCCCCCCCCCAAACCTGCCTTGTCCTTCTGCTTTATCTCAAGGACATCTGGGTTGTTTTAAGTACACTTTGTTCCCTGCAGAGCAGTAAGAGAAGCTGCGACTCAGTCATCGTGGCCTGCTTTAGTTGCCAGCTTATCATTGCAATCTCCAAGTTAACAATAAAATACAGTTAAGACTGCAGTGCTAACACCATAAGATCACATCAACTGCAAATTACTTTCCATTTCTGAATATTAATATTTATGTTTATGGGGACAACAATTTTGCCACTCTCCAAACATGCATTTTAAATCTCACTTAGTAGTGGCAAAGGCAGGAAGTAGAAGATGAATTAAAGTCAGTGGTGGGATTCAGCCGGTTCGGGCGAACCGGTAGTTAAATTTCTGGGTGGCCCCGCCCAGCTCCTACTTATTGGCTTCGCACACCTTGGCTGGTGCCTTAGTCACACCGCGCAGAGTTCAGCGAACCGGCAAATGCCACCACTGGCTGGCCCCGCCCACCCCGCACCTCCTAGTCACTCCTTATCTCGCCTCGCCTGCCTTGGCCGGTGCCTAGAGTCACGCCTGAGGCATAGCTGCTGCTGCTCTCTGGTTCCCTCGCTTGCCTCGACCACGCAGCCCAGCTGATCTCTGCCTGGTGAGTCTTCCTTCGCTTCTCGCCCAGCTGCCTCCCATGCGGTCCCGGCAGCCCAGCTTGCTTGCCTGCCTTCCCTGCGGCCTCCCACGCGGCCCAGCTACCTGCCTGTCTGGTGAGCCTTCCTTTGCCTGTTTGCCGGCGCGAACGGTCTGTTACAGGGCCTTCCTAGGGCTCCCCCGGCCTGTTACAGGCTGAAATGGAGGGTCCCTGGCCCCGATCCGTCCTCCCCACCCCATTTCCCATGGCTTTACTGTACTTACTTTTCGAAGAGCTGCAGAAGAGGCTGGCCCATGTGGCAGAGAAGCCGAAGTCTTTTATTCAGAAGCCCATGAAGCTGTAAGAACGTGAGATGTAAGGAAAACAGCTTTCCCCATCTGAATAAAAGACTTCGGCTTCTCTGCCATGAGGGCCTGCAGGCTTAGTTTTTGCCCAGTCTGGTCAGGCTTAGTTTGGGCGCAGTCTGCTTGCTGCTGACTGGCTAGTTCAAATGAGCAGCTTCAGGGATTGGGGCATGGCAGCCAATCAACAGGGGCCTTGCAGTTCAGCCCGATGAGACAAAGGAAGCTACCTCCCCTTTCATTGGCTGCTGCTGTTGCTGCCTCAATCCCTGAAGCAGGAAGCTGCTGCTTCCAGGCCTAGGCCTGCTGGCCACATGGCCCCAGCCGAAGTGTTTTGCTCAGAAGCTGGTGAAAATGTTTCCCTTAGATTTCACGTTCTTACAGCTTCATCATCATCTGAATAAAACACTTTGGCTTCTCTGCCATTGGGTCAGCCTCTTCTGGACCTCTGGAGATCTTCAAAAAGTAAGTAATAAAATAAATGGCATGATTAACATTTCCATTATTTTCAGTGGGAAGGAAAGGTAATTAAGTTAGCATGAATGTAACCTATTAAGATAATGTTTTAAAATATAAAAGAACTATATGTTAAAAATGTCCCTGATTTGCAACTAAATCATTTATGTCAATCCTTTGATTTTTGTAGCAAATTGTACATTTTTGTTTTGATAAAAGTGAATATTCATTGAGAATCAATCTGTTTCTTCAGAGTAGTTCCTCTCTCACCATCCTCTAAAGCTCTACTCCTTAACTGATTTTTCTTAATAATTTGTCTATTTAGAACAACATAAAGGAAGCAGAAAAAAAGGCAACAGAATTCCTAAGGGAGCAAAATCCCTACAGCTATACAGAGACCCTACAGTGGTCTCTAAAGTGATCTTATTACCACAGTAAAAAGCTAGTACAATGACTTTAAAATACAGCTATTACTGTTTCCAAAAAATATATACCGGTACTTGCTAAAATTTTAGAAGGTACCTATGTTAACAAATAGCTGCTTCCATTAGCAGAAGAACAGCTTCCAATATAGGGGGGAATAATCACAAATCCAGCAAGTTTTTATATTTGCTTGAGAGTCTGTGATAAACCTTTTGCTAATGTTAGAATGAGACTTCACTGAACAACTAATATAGTTTTGTCTTCTTGTAGTTCTTGAAATCCATGTCACAGAATTCAATGTTTCAAAGGTATTCATATCATTTTAGCCATTTTTGACATAAGCTTGCCAGATTTAAAAATTCTGAGTGTTTAAACATTTCATGGAAAAGTCTTTTTATAATGCTACTATCAAGCATTGTACATTAGGCTTGTCAAATTTCTTGTTTCTGATCAGATTGTATTTCACAATACTTCAAGTGTATAATGGCTTATTTAGTTGTATTAACAGAATACCATAGATATCAGTAAAAATTATACCTTTATAGCAAAAAAAAAAAAAAAAAGTAAGTAAGTAATCCATGGGAAATGGGGTGGGGAGGAGTAAGTGGAATCTGAGATGCTAGCACAGCAGACCCAGTCTGTGAAGACACAGTGGATGGGGTGGGGGAAGCAATTGTGGGGACCCCAGGGGAGCATGAGGTATCTCAGTGGATTGGGGGAGGCCTTGGATGGTCTGCTCCAGCACTAGGCCCCACATGCTGTTCCCCAGCCTGAGATACTGTACCTCATGTGCATTTAAAGAGCTGCACATTTGATTAACAAATACATTGGGGAAAGCAGGGAGTGATCACGTTCATTTAACGTGATTCAATCAAACGAATCCCCAGGTTACAAATGTAATTGGCAGGCTCTATTACATTTGTAACTGGAGGATTACCTGTATAATGAGAGTGAGGGAGGGTCTCAGGAAGTCCTGCCTTAGCATCACACGAGTCCCGTGTCATGCCCACCCTGGCCACGCCCACCCAGTCACATGCCCACCTAGCCACACCCATCTAGCCACGCCCAAAGAACCTGTTAAATTATTTGAATCTCACCACTGAAGTGCATGTTAAAAATCTCAAAGATCCCAGCAGATAAAGTCAATTTAATAGACATGTTTATCCAGTAACCCACTTTATAAAAAAGGGAGTGCTATTAGATAACATGATTTGAAAGTGAGCACGTAAAAGTACATCAACAACAAGCCGAGACTGTTTCCAGTCCAAGGAACTTTTGTTATTTATTGATAAAAATATGCAACTTCAAGAAGTCCAATGAGACTCTCGAATTTAAATCTAAATCAATTATTAGGAAACTATAAATCTAATTTTATAAAATTAAAACTTTGAATCATAATATCAAGGTAACTTAGTTCAACAGAAAATTGTTCAGCGCAGAATTAACATCTTGATACATCCTGAATCCTTTTTTTCCCTCCATTCAAATTGTGTCCAATTCTCAGAGACTGCCTGGACTAATAATGGAAGGGTTTTTTTTGTTGTTGTTGTTGTTCTGCACTTGTGTCAGAAGCACCGAAGCACTTCTGGGTTGAAAGGATTAGCCAGTGACATCACCGTTGCCCGGGGACGCCCAATTGGGGGCTCCTTTCATGTCCCCGACAGGAGCTGGAGTAAAGGACGAGAGCTCAACCTCACCTCACGGCAGCTCTTGGGTCTCAAACGCGGGCTTGCTAACCTCCTGCCCAGCATTCCAACCACTCAAGCCACCGTGCACCTATAATGGGAGATGAACACTGTTTAAAAAAAGAATAGTGTGCTAGTGGCTCTGTCTTAGTACTTACAGGAATGAGATGAGTTGGCTGAGATTCCTCCAGTTTATTCCTGAGCCAATCAAAATCCTGGTATCTTCGGCGCATTGAATACTCTGGCAAGTCAAACTCAGCTCGAGTGGTCTGGAATAAAAGAATAAACATCGAAAGTGATAAGAGAACAAGAAAGTCTAGTGTATGAAAACTAATGTTTTGCATTTCTTAAATAAAATACATTCTTTCTGAATGCTGCAAAATTCTTGTTTAATTCCGTTTGCAAACCATGCAGCATTTCACAAGCTGAGTCACTCAAGCAACAGAAGAAAATTAAACAAATTATGAATTTTCCCTTCTTAGGCAACTTACAAAGATAGAAGGTTGTATCTGGAATAATGTTTTATGGTCCTATCATTATATGCACAAAAGACAGAAGAAAATGCACAAAAGACAGAAGACCATGTTTTATGGTCCTATCATTATATGCACAAAAGACAGAGAGAAAAATTTTAATTTCTGCAAGAGCAAATTTGTGGGCAAATGCCAGATCATTTACAACATTTATGCAAAATTCTACCCTTTTGATTTTAAAAGGAATTTCTTTTTATAACAAATCCAAAATCAAATTGTTGTCTCTTCCATAGATACAAGCAATTCACAAATGTCTTTTTTGAGTTAAGCTCAACTCCTGATGGCTACACAAACATACTGATGCTGTTTACTTGGATGTGATACAAAAGTGTCTTTTTCCAGGATAGTGTTTTATTTTACTTTTCATATAGCCACAGTGGGATAGGGCCAAGATTTTCAGTCTTATTTGAAACTGGGTAGGTTGTAGAAACCTTCCCATTATTGATGTTCAAAACATGCAACCAACACCAATTAGAAATGAAAACTATTTTAGATCTTAACCAAGTAAAGGAAACAAAATGTACTGCAAGGGGCTCTTGCGTGCTTCCAATACGCACATTCTTTTACATTCTTCTACATGAAGAATGCAATCAACTCTGACTTGACAATTTGACAAATACTCTTAGGACAAGAAGAAACAAACTTTGAGAATGCACGTGAATCCCAATGCTACTTTGCATTTCAAGGAAATAGAGTTGTTTTTAATAAAAGCAATATTTCTGAATAGAGCAACTTATCTTGTGGTACCTTAGTTGTGACCCGGTAAGTGATGTAAGTCTCCATTGTACAGACATGCTTTTTGGGATCATCAACAGTGACAAAGAGGTCCCTCATCTCCCCATCCAAGTCATCATCCAGTTGTAGTCTATTAAGAAGCGAGGAGGAAGAGGCGGGACTAGAAGTATCTGCAGGAGTACCGTTGGGCAAACTGAGATCCTGGAGGAAGATACAACGATCAGGTGTGAGAAAGAGGGACAAAAACCAGTTCCTGAGGTTCAGCCAGAGAGATGAACCAGCAGAGAGAGCCACACATTGAATACTAATAGATATTTCATTGTAGAGAATATTAGTATAATCTGATAAAAATATTTAGCATTTATACAGATTTTATATAGACTTTCACGTGTTCAGTGCTTTTTATATTATTTTGTGATTCTTATCTGAGTGTTGTAATGTAGGCAAACATTATCTTTACTAGAAGCAGAATAAGACAATCCACTGTTCCCTCTTGCTAATCTAAAAAGTTATCTTTCAAATCTTACTAAATGATTGTTTGCTAATTTCCTCCATTCTGTTCTGTCAGATACATATGTGCTTATTTATATTTTGTTTCTCTAGTCTTTAGATAGAGTTCAATTACTAATGCCAATATTTCCCTAATAACTTTAGTGAAATGGATTACAGCAGTGGTGAAATCCATTTTTTTTAACTCCCGGTTCTGTGGGCGTGGCTTGGTGGAACTGGTGTGGCTTGGTGGGCATGGCAGGGGAAGGATACTGCAAAATCCCCATTCCCACCCCACTCTGGGGCCAGCCAGAGGTGGTATTTGCCGGTTCTCCGAACTACTCAAAATTTCCGCTACCAGTTCTCCAGAACCTTTCAGAACCTGCTGGATTTCACCCCTGGATTACAGCCAAAACCTTCAGCTAAGGAATTCCCTTCTAAGCCAATTCATTTTACCTCCTCCAACTCCTCCAGAAGACGCTGGAAGGGCTCTTTCTGCAGCTGTTTCTGCAAAAGACCATGCTTTCTATCTTCATGGTTGCCTTCTGGCTAAGAATTCTTTTTCTTGCTGTTTCCAGCATTTGGGGATCCTCCTTATGCCCAGTTCTACGCCTCTGGAAATTCTGAGAATGGTAAATCAATACCACTGGCATAAGGAAGGAATATTTATGATCTTCTGCAGGGATATGTAAAATTCACCAGTTCAAGAAAATAATTTTCCATAGAACTCTGGAATGTTTCATTCCCCCTCCAGACCATGCTAAGCCTCCTTTGGATATCATTTTAAAGGCATTTCGATGGCTTCCAAAACTTAATTCTTTTAAGTCTGAACCATGCCCACAACAGCATGGTGTGGAAGGGGTTTGGCATGGTCCTAAGAGGAAATGGAATGTTCTGTTCTCAAAACTCATGCGTTTTTTACCACCATGGTCTTTGGTTCTCTTTATTTTTCTTCTGACAATTTAAAAATTATCTTTTAGTTTCAGAAAGCACTGTCTGTACGTAAAGGTAAAATAAATGATGCTTAACTCCTGAGATTTTAATGAACTCAAACACGTAGCTTTTCGGGCAGTGATAAATTAGTGGTTTGCCACTGTTTTCTTCCACTTCCCAGTTTAGCCTACAGCCCTGGCATTTTTAAAAGAACCAGTGGAGTTCTTAATTCATAACATTTTGTTTTATTTTGTTTTTCCATCTCCCGGTGCAAATTGCAGAATTGCATACGGATTAAAAATAGTTTGAAATAAAAAGCAAAGACAATTCTACATTTTTAGTTGCTTCTTTATTAAGGAAATAAATTGAAAGTAAATCTTACTCATCAGAGATTACATGTTACTGTCAATTTTGCATAATTGTCAGTTTTTAAAACAACAGAGGCTCATGGGAGCAGATGAGATAAAGCAAACAATTGGCAGAAAAAAAGTTTCTAGCCTATCATGATACTTACAGTCTGCTTAACATTACAAAGATGAAATCCAGATACTGCAGTACATATAAAGTATATTATCCTAAATGATGATATTGAACTCATTCTCCAAATGCTACTGTACAGAACTGTTGCTACAGGAAAAAGCATCAACCGGCTTAGAAGAATTTCAAGATCTGCAGAATGATAAAAGCTAAGAGGACTTCAAGACAAAAGTAGCTACCCATGAATTAAGATGAGGGAAAGGGTTCCTTGTGAATTAAAAGCAATACATGAAAATACCACCCAAAGAGAACTAAAGCTTTTAGAGGTGCGATGAGGTATGGACTTCAATGGTAGCCAAATAAGAACCAAATTTGTGTGATAGGAATGAAATGTTGATGATTTCTTGGAAAAGAGCAGGGGTGAAATGCTCCCAGTTCGGCCTGGCCCGGGCATACCGGTAGCGCCGCCTGCTGGTGGTTCGGAGAACCGGTAGCAACAGCAGCGCGAGACTCCGTCTACCTGCCTGGACGCCGCCATTTTGGGTTTTTTTTACCCTCTGCCCATGCGCAAAGCGTTCTGCGCATGGGCAGAGGGTGAAAAAGCCCGTGCGCGAGTGGAGCGCGGGTGAAAAAGTGCAAGTGGAGCGCAGGCGAAAAAGCACGCACGGAGCGAGCGCTTCCGAACCGGTAGGGAAGGTAAGTAGATTTCACCGCTGGAAAAGAGTACTGTGATATGAAAATAAGTATCCCAGAAGACAACATGGAATGTCTCACCTGAATAAGAGTACAGGTAGTCCTCGACTTATAACCACAAATTGTACCCAAAATTTCTGTTGCTAAGCGAGACAATTGTTAAGTGAGTTTTGCCCCATTTTACAATCTTTCTTGCCACTGTTGTTAAGCGAATCACTGCAGTTGTTAAGTTACTAACATAGTTGCTAAGTGAATCTGGCTTCCCCATTAATTTTGATTGTCAGAAGGTTGTAAAAGGTGATCACAGGAGCCTGGGACACTGCAACTGTCATAAATATGAGTCAGCTGCCAAGCATCTGAATTTTGATCACGTGATCCTGGGGATGCTGCAACGGTTGTAAGTGTGAAAAATGATCTTAAGCCACTTTTCTCAATGTCACTAAATGAACTGTTTTAAGTCGGGGACTACGTGCACTGCAATATGCATTACAAGGTTGATTTTTCTTTCATAATTTTTCCTGGTTCTTTGGAATAAGGAATATCTTTGCTAATAAAAATATCCTCTTCCTTAGGTAATATTACTAATATTTTAGACCAGTGATGGCGAACCTTTTAGACATCGAGTGCCCAAACTGCACGTGCATGCACGTACATACACGAACATGCGCATGCATGGACATGCACATGGACATGCACGCATGCGCAGCAGAGACCAGAAGACCAGCTGGGAGGCGGGGCATCCCAACACCGGCAGTGCGGCAAGAGGTAAGATCTTTTTCTTTCGTGAGCTTCTGTTTCGTCGTTTGCAGGGTAACAGAAGCTCACGAAAGAAACGCCACGGAGATCTGACCTGGGGCGACGGCGCGCGTGCCAGCAGAGAGGGCTCTGTGTGCCACCTCTGGCACGCGTGCCATAGGTTCGCCATCACGGTTTTAGACAATTACACTGAAGCAACATTTTCTATTTTGTCAGTTTTTCTGAACTGCTTTAAGTTATTTATGCAACTTTCTAACCTTATTTTCTATTTGCCATGTAAAAAGTGGGCAGCTAATCTAGTTAATACTCTCTCCATATAGGTAAAGAATACTCTCTCCATCAGGGGTGGGTTCCTCCCGGTTCGGACCGGTTCTCCCCAACCGGTAGCGGCCCGTTGGTGATGTCACGATGATGTCACCGAACCGGATCGGACGGTGCCGTGGGGGCCGCCATCTTTTTTTTGAATTTTTTTCGATTTTTTTTTTGAATTTTTTTTTTCCTTCTGAGCATGCGCAGAAGCCGACTTCTGGCACTGTGCATGCGGTCGCCATTTTTTTTCAGCTTTGTTTTTTTTCCCCGGATTTTTTGTTACTGCGAAGCGCGTGCGCGCCCACGCGGCGTGGGAGGGAGCGAACCGGCAGCGAGGTAAGCTGGAACCCACCCCTGCTCTCCATATATAGAGAGGTACTCTCTCCATATAGGTAAAGAGGACTGAACACCTATGGACAGGCAAAGGAAAAAGCATTCTAGATGGGCTGATTTCTTCCATGCTAGCCGATTTGTTGATTCTGTTAAGGAAGGTTACCAGAGGAAGATAATGGAAGAAAGGCTAGTAACAATTCTGGTCTTCTAGTTATACTGAGGCCCTGTATCCACAATCTCAGTATAACTAGTATCCAGTATCCAACAGCATTAATGTGATTACAATCACCTTCCACCAAACATCTGCATCGCCTGATTTAATACTTTTAGAATCTTCTACTTAAAAAAATAAATGTTAGTGTGCTATGAAAGAAACCACCAATTTCACTCTTTACAAATATACATGTCTTTACAAACATAAAGAATGCTAAAAAGATCATGAATGACTGGCTGGCTTCTGCATTAATAGAAATAGCAATAGCACTTAACCTTATACACTGCTTCAGTGCTTTACAGTCCCTCTCTAAGCGATTTACAGAGTCAGCATATTGCCCCCAACAATCTGGGTCCTCATTTTACTGGGATGGAAGGCTGAGACAACCTTGAGCCAGTCGGAATCAAACTGCCGAACTGCTGGTGGTGAGACCTGAATTGCAGGCAGTCGGCAGTCAGTAGAATTAGCCTGCAATACTGCATTCTAGCCCACTCTGCCACCACAGCTCTTAAAACAATCAGAATACGTCACAATTCCCATCACATTTGAATTCCAACTACAAATACACTTGTTTTTTATGTAACTCCTGTATGCATTCTCCAGTATCTTCCTCCCAAAATACACATAGACTTTTTTTCTGGCTCATCTCTACATTATATAAATTACGGGAGAGGTTATCTGGTTTGTTGAACAATGTAACTCATTTCTCAAGAAACAGCAGAAACTATGTGCCAGTGCAATCTTCTTTGGAATAAGGACCTTTCATTAATAAGAAAGATTGTGATGCAATGTCAATTTCCTGTATCGTTCCATTTAACCAGTGGTTGGCACATTCTGTTACTACACAAGGTCTAGCATCATTGTGCTTGGCATACACAGTATTTCTTAGATATCAAGAAACATCTCAACCATAAATATGAGATGGTCTTTACCTGCACACTCTAATTTCAGGCTTTATGCTAAATAACTACTGTTAGAATGTATTATCAAAGGGCAGGCTGCTCTCAGTGGATTTTGTCTTCAAGCAGAATGTCATAAATGCACCAGATATACGAACACCCCTTCCCCAAATGGGTAGTGCTTCCAAAAAATAACATTTCTCATGCTCATGGAAAAGAAGCCAGCCTTCTTTTCCTCCACAGAAGTAGAAAAGAGCAATGTCATTTTCCCACTTCAGGCCAAAATCAGCCTCTGTAGCCATATGTTTGTCTTCTGCAAGGAGAATGTCCAGAGACAATACTAGAATAGAATAGAATAGAATAGAATAGAATGGAATGGAATGGAATGGAATGGAATGGAATGGAATAGAATAGAATTCTTTATTGGCCAAGTGTGATTGGACACACAAAGAATTTGTCTTTGGTGCATATGCTCTCAGTGTACATAAAAGAAAGGATACATTTGTCAAGAATCATGAGGTACAACACTTAATGATTGTCATAGGGTGCAAATAAGCAATCAGCAGTACCTTGTTGCAATCCTCGAAAAAGTCCAGTGGGAAATTAGATCAACTCTCCTTTTTCCTCAGAGAAGATGGGAAAGAACAAAACAGGGATAGTAACTTTCTCTCTGAATGAAGAATATGTGGTACAGAATTTTCAAGCACCACGTTCCTATCTGAAGTCCTATTTGTTCAAGTTTTGTTTGATAACATTGCTAATTCTGTGCCAGTGCTACAGGTATACAAATAAACCACTGGACAATAACCCTCTGCCAAGCTGAATGTTTCTAGAGTACTGAGAGCGAACCTAAGACATGCGTGTCAAAGGTGATATGCCACAAAGTTTTGAGTGACACACCATTCACCAACACCTGACAACAACTATTCTGAGTTACTAAAGATACTGAACAAAAACACAAGAAATATGTGACCCTGCACCAGTCAGAGCTTAAAATGGATTCTCGCCATCTGTATCAGCATGCAATCTGTCATCTTGAGAATTGTGATTGATGGTGACATGAAAGAGTAACTTGCAAATGTGATAGGAAATGTGGCAGTCACACAGTTCAGTTGTCTTCAAAATGCTGCCCCGGGGTGATGGTTTGCACTTGTCTTCAAGGTGCAAGCGCACAGGATATCTGCAACCACAGTCTCCAAAATAAGCACATTATCTAGTGATCGTGTGAAATCAACTTTTGCATTCATGCGAACAAGAAGTTTGTCGAATTATAAATGAATATGTAAAGAATCATTTCTCTTTTATTCAGGAGGAGGGGTGACACACAGTGGTGAGTTGCTCCCGGTTCGGTCCGGTTCTTAGAACCGGTAGCAGCGGTGGGAGGCTCCGCCCACCCGCCCGAGACACTTCTGTGCAGAAGTGTCACGCGAGCGCGAACCAATAGTAAAGGGTTTTAGAACCCACTACTGGTGACACACCAGAAGTGTCAAGTTAGACGTTTTCTGAATTTTTGACACACTGAAGCCAAAAGGTTTGCCAGCACTGTTCAAGAGAGTCCACTTTTTCATGAAATGCAATACAATCTCTTGAAGTTTTGCTTAACTTTTAATTATGCTTTAACACCCAATGACTAAAGAGCACAATTAATCCGCCACTGCCTTCCCTTAAACAGAAAGACTGCATGCAACTAAAAACTGCACAGCTGCTAGATAAAACCTCACCAATAGCTACAATTTAGCAAAATATAATCTTAACAGAGTATTTGTGGGAGAAGCAGAAGTTGGTAACTTGGAGAGACAGAGAACATTCCAATAGTTGCAAATGACCCAAATGAGTCATTCAAGGAAGAAACAGCATCCCAGACTTCTTCTTCTCTCATCTCTGCAAGATAAGTTTATGCAAAATGAATATTTGTCAATCAGGACAGATTTTTATGTCATCTTTGCAAATGTTTATAATGTTAACAATATGAGCTGATCCCCACCCTTATGTTCCTACAATGCTGCTGTCAGGTCTATAAAATTGTTCCAGACCCTGAATTACTTTAAGGTAAGTTTCATGGCTTTGGGGAAAATCCAAATAGCCCTTCACATATTTGGAAGTGCAATTCTCAAAATTCCCGGCTAGCATAGGTAATCACAAATGTCATACAAATCTATTAGAAGGACAACCAGTCAATTATTGTATTATGTGTTTTATTGAAATTATGGAAACTTTCAATTTCCCTCAAAAGTGTTTATATCAACTTGACAAATCTCTGAGACATGTCTACTTCTACACATCACAGCATGAACTAAATATTCTGCTTTTCTACATTGGAATTTGATTATGGATTTTCTAAATTTGAACCCCTGCTACTGCATTGGTTCAGCAGAAGGTAAAGACATCAAGTTAAGGTAAAGACATCAAGTTAAGCTTGACTTCTGATAACTACATAGGTATAACCAGGCAGTTTTCTTGGCAACTATGTTCCCCACTGCTTTCCTTTCCAATATTTTTCAACTTCCCATTCTACCCTCGGCCTTAGAATTCCCAGATTCAACCCTCCTTCATTTCTGAACCTAGACAAGATTAAAGAGGTGTTGAAAACCAATAGCTATAAGAATAAGCTAAAAGATTTCAGTTCTCATGTAGTCATTTCTACTCTTTTCAATATGGACGAACTGAAACAATTCAACATTCTTAAATTTATAACTGAAGAGGACAAGAATAATTAATAGTTTCCATGTTATCCTGTGATACTTAATACCTTGCTAAAACGTTGAGGTATTATCACTACTTTGAATCTTTCAAGTTCTCTCTCCAAAATTAGCTGTAAATGAAAGCCTGTAATCACCTAAACCAACCCTTATTTTAGAGGGAGGGAAAAATCATTATCTGTGTTGACTTAAAATATATAGATTTACCTCTGGACAATATCCAGCATCAGACTGCAGTTACTGTAATTAACTTTCTCCATATTGATATTGGCTAAAAAGGATAAAGCAACCTACATTATCAGACTGTAAAAGCCAAGCAGTATTGATGTTCACACTGGCAGCAGATGAGATATAGTTCTTCTCAACTTAGTCTTGATAAGTACACTCCTATGTGAGGCAGGTTGATGCAATAAAATCTGTGAACTATTTAAAAATAATAATCAAGCATTCCCTTATTCAACCGATCTAGATGGGACCTAGATGGGACTTCAAGGGATCCTTCTGTTAAAGTACTGAATGTTTGCAGATGATACAACAGTCATTGGCCTCATTAGAGATGGTGATTAATCAGCATAGAGACGGGAGGTTGAACAACTTGCCCTGTGGTGCAGCCGTAACAATCTGGAGCTCAATATGCTTAAATCCGTATAGTTGAGAGTGGATTTTAGGAAGAGCACTTCTATTTTACCACCACTTACCATATTCAACAGCACAGTATCAGCAGTAGAGTCCTTTAAATTGTGGGGTTCTATAATCTCCCAGGACTTGAACACTTAACATTAGAACCATCATTTAAAAGGCACCACAAAAAAATGTTCTTCCTGCATCAGTCAGGAAGTTCAGACTGTTCCAGGAACTATCGATACAGTTTTACAGAGGAATTATTAAGCTTGTCATATGTACTTCTATAACTGTTTGGCTTGGTATAGCAACCAAATAGGACAAGAACAGACTCAAAGGGATAGTTAAGACTGCAGAAAGAATCATTGCAACCAACCTGCCTTCCATAGACCACCTGTATATTGCGAGGGTCAGAAGGAGGACTGAAGAGATATCTGCAGACCCCTCACATCCTGGACATAAACTGTTTCAACTCCCCTCAGGATGACACCACAAGGCATCACAGGCCAAAACAATTAGACACAGGGACAGTTTCTCCCCCCCCCCCCAGGCCATCATTCTGCTGAGCACCTAATTCTATTCCTATTCTATTCCTATTTTACTATTCCTATTCCTATTCCTTATCCCTATTCTATTCCATTCTACACTGGGGAAGTCTGATCTAAAGGTTCTTGGAATTCCAACCTCTAAACAAAGGATGAGGAATCTATGGACTCCCAGTACTACAATTTTTTTTAATCTCTTATGTTGGTTGGAGCTATTAAGTACTAGTTTGGCATTATCTAGTTTCTCACTCTTGTCTTCAACTTTAGAGGTGGTCCTTGCTTACCAACTATCTCATTTAGCAATTATTCAAAGTTATGACAGTATAAATAAAAACAGTTCTGCTATCAATCCTGGCTTGCAACAAGCAGAAGTACTGGAGAATGCTTTAGAGCAGGGGTGCCAAACTCGATTTCATTGAGGGCCGCATCAGGGTTGTGTTTGACCTCAGGGGGACGGGGTGGGCGTGGCCAGCTCGATGTCACTTGTGTCGGGGGCGCCTGTGGCGGCCCAATCACTCTGCCAGCGAAAACGGGCTCCCGAGCTCCATTTTTGCCTGTGACGGCTTCCTGCAACCCTCTGCCTACGAAAACAGAGCTCGGGAGGGCTGCCTGCAGCCCTCGCGAGCTCCATTTTCGCTGGCAGAGGCACCACAGGTCAGTCCTTCGCTGTTTTCAGGATGGCCCCATGGGCCAGATCTAAGCACTTGAGGGTCTTGAGTTTGACACCCCTGCTTTAAAATAAAATCTCAAGCTGCAGTCACATATTTTGCTTAACAACCAAATGACAAATGATACTAAGTCTCTGTCATAGTCAACATTTTCCAGTTAGTGACCGCAGCACTTAATGAGAGAGCTGCTGGTTTCGATTCTGGTTGCTAAGCAAGAACTACTTGTATAGGTAATAGCAATAGCAATAGCACTTAGACTTATATACCGCTTCATAGTGCTTTACAGCCCTCTCTAAGCGGTTTACAGAATCAGCATATTGCCCCCAACAATCTGGGTCCTCATTTTACCGACCTCTGAAGGATGGAAGGCTGAGTCAACCTTGAGCCTGGTGAGATTCGATCTGCCAAACTGCTGGCAGCCAGTGATCAGCAGAAGTAGCCTGCAGTACTGCACTCTAACCACTGCGCCACCGCGGCTCATAAATTCCTGAGGGCAGATGAAAACACCATCCCTTCCAATATCCCGTTGTTTTTTAACATATACGGGACCAACATCAAAGGCAGACTTACACCATGCTCTTTCTCCCACTCCAGCAAAGAAATATTTTCTTATACTTGGTCTATACATTGCAATATTATCTAAATAGAAAGAGAGGAACATTTGCTAAAATAACCCCCCCAGACAGTGGTGGGATTCAAAAATTTTTACTACCAGTTCTGTGGGCGTGGCTTGGTGGGTGTGGTGTGGTGGGTGTGGCAGGGGACGGATACTGCAAAATCTCCATTCCCTCCCCACTCCAGGGGACGGATACTGCAAAATCTCCATTCCCTCCCCATTCCAGGGGAAGGTTACTGCAAAATCCCCATTTCCTCCCGATCAACTGGGACTCGGGAGGCAGAGAATAGATGGGGGTGGGGCCAGTCAGAGGTGGTATTTACTGGTTCTCCGAACTACTCAAAATTTCCGCTACCGGTTCTCCGAACTACTCAAAATTTCCGCTACCGGTTCTCCAGAACTGGTCAGAACCTGCTGAAACCTCTGCCCCCAGACCAGTAAGATTACAGGTAGTCCTTGACTTATGAACTGGAACTAGAATTTTGATCCCTAAGCAATGTGTTCCTTAAGCATGTCATCATGTGACCAGATTTTATCATTTTTACCATAGTTGTTAAGTGAACCACACTTTCATTATGCAATCCAGCTTTCCCTACTGACTTTGCTTGCCAAAAGTCAGCTGGGAAGGTTGCAATCCAGGATCACAAGGCCAAAGGATGCTGCAACCATTGTAAATACAAGTCAATTGCCAAACACCAGAATTGTGATCATATGACCATGGGGGTGGTAAGATGGTCGCAACTTCAAGGACAGACGACAAGTCACTTTTTTTCACCAGTGTTGTAATTTCAAACCATCATTGAACAAATGGTCAAAACTTCAGGTCTACCTGTATAGCTGCATACTGTGGTTATATTGAACAAATGCTGCTTGAAAAGAGAACTTTGAATTATGCCCCTCGATAGAACACTACACACTTGCAGTTTCCAACTGAGTTAATCCAGATCATTTGGAAGGTAGATCTATGGAGAAAGTCTTTCCCTAGGAATAAGAGGCTTGGTACACTAGTTTATAGCAAAAGTTGCAAAGCTGGCTCTTGAGGAATGGCTAATTCTGGCTTCACATTCGCAAAATGAATGCGAACCTGTTGCCTATTCACATGCCAAACTTATTTGATACCTCAGCAAAAACCATGCAGAATTGTTAACATAATGCATCTGCTCTGTGATTACTGTAATTATCTTGTCTGTACAATAACCTCAATTAAGACCTTAACATGCACTAACTAAAGGATGTACCCATTTGGAAAGGATCTTTGTTTTTTTTTAAATTGTGGTTTCCAAATTGTAAAAAACACGAAACAAAACCATTTCTTATTCAGTTTGTTTGTTACAGTCACTAATGTTGCAGCATTAGTTTATCAATCCATATAATGATCCCTATTGACAATACTGCCTGAACAATTAAGGTCATTCATTCATTAGCTGTTTGGCTGGTTACATGTTGGAGTCCGATTTTATTTTATTACAGCTGGCCTGGTTTAAATTAATGGTTTATGTATAGCAGGGGTGGGTTCTGGCTTACTTCGCTGCCGGTTCACTTCCTCATGAGCTACATGGGCGCGCATACCTTGCGCACCGTGCGGGTGCGCATGTGCAGTGCTAACAGATGGCACCGCCTATGGCGCTGCCGAGAGAGCCGGTTTGGGGGCGTGTCCAGCCGGCCATCGCTGCTGGTTGGGCGAGCGGGGGGAAATTCCCACTACCGGTTCTATAGAGCCGGTCCGAACCAGCAGAAACCCACCTCTGATGTATAGCATTGTGGTTTTGTTTATTATGCTGGAAATTATAGGCTGTTTTCTTATTATCACCAACTTTGGGAGACTGAAATGTTGAATAATAGCTTGGAAATACTTGTAATAGAACACATCAGTCAATGCAGGTACCATTTCTCAAGAAACAGCCACCAACTGTGAAAATTAGGTCAAGGAAGTTTGCCATAATATCATACATATTCTTACAGTTAGCAGAACCACCAGAGAAGGAATGATGGTATATCTTAGCCCTTAATTCTAACCATATTACTTGTTGTAGACATCCTGCTCCACAGGCAATCTATAAAGGAGTAATATCTGTTGCCAAATATGATTTCAGATCAGCTCTGATAAAGAAAGGAGCGTGGCTAGCAAAGCATCAGTCTATATTGTCTCAAAAAACATAACTAAGGACTTAGTTATCCCAGCAGGCCTGGGGACCCCAGGGGATGGGTGAACTCATGAGGTAGCTCCACCGTTATTAACATCCTGCCATCTATTATTCTTTCTTGCTCAGTTCTGCTTTTATTGTTTTAAATGTTTTTTAATAATGAATTTAGATAACTTTTATATTTACCGTTTTATTGGATTGTTGCACACTGCCCATAGTCAGTCTGTGAGATGGGCAGCCATATAAATTTGAATAAAAATAAACTATGGTTTAAAAGCTGCAAGAGGTGGATCCACATAACACTGAGCCAAAGACAAAATACACTAGACAGTGCAATGCTGTTTGCCTTTTCTAATATTTTAGGTCAAGCTATTCACAAGATATTACTGCAGTCTACCAATGGGGCAGAGAGAAAAAAGGCAGGCATGGTTATCCCTACAACCTTCTCTAGGCAACCAGGGGAATAAAAAGTGGATTACTATTTGCAGTTGGTCTCTTCCCCGTTTTGACAAAGATGCAGTGACATCATCCTCACATGGACTTTCACTGATGAGAGCCTCCAGCAAACAGCTGAGTAGCAGCTGCTTCTGCAAGGAGTAATTACTCTGCTTATTCTCCTTCAGTGGAAGAGGGCTATTAAGCAGCACAGTGTCTCCTTTTATTCTCTTTATTGCCTCACCATCAGTTGCTAGTGGTCAGCCCAATCCTTCCTGTTCTGTTACGCAAAGATTATGAGCAAAACTTTACAGAAAGGTGCAAGGGGGACAGTTGCAGACAACAAGTCCATTGTTCCATCACAACTACTCAGTGAAAGCAGCATAGAAGTAGTAAATGTTCAGGCGAAGGAAGGATAAGGAGGAGGCAAAGACCCAATTCTCCTTGTAGCACATAGTAAAGTCAAGTGGGGAAAGGTATGAGCAGCTACTACCTTCATTTGACTTCAGTTTAAAACTAGTGTATCAAACATCTTTTTTATCAACCATGCAATTACACCTCTTCTTGAAGCTATTAGGCAGGGCTACCCTTGAAAACAGGCGAGATAACACAAATGAATACAAGCAACTAATTTACCTGACCTTTAAAACTGGCTCCTCAAAGGGCCCGATACAGAGATTGCTTCACCACCCAGTATGTTTACAATATACTCCACACGTCTGTGAGACCAGGGCAAACTAACAGTTTGCACCACCACCACCACCACCACAAGATCCATGAATCCCACGACACGTATAACATACTGACGTTTCACAGCCCCACCACCAGCACGCACGGTGGCTTTTGCAGGACCCCTAAACTAGCAAGCCCTGCAAATAAAAAGGCCACCGATCTGCACAGAAACTTGCGCTCCCCCACCGGACAAATGGGCTGCCACGAGGAGGACAAGCTCAGCCAAGAGCTGATCCAAGAGCAGGATCCCCACCATTTTGGCTCAAGAGAGAAGTAGCTACCCCCACCCACCCCGTCCAGGTCGCTCGGCGATCCTCGTTTCCCCGAAATGCAAGGAAAGCGGCCACGTCTTCCTGTAGCCCAAGCCGGCGGGCCCTGGAGAGGGGGAAAAAGGCGCTCTCGCCACACTACCTTGTCGGCGATGCTGCGGGGCAGTTGCAAATCCGGGCTGGGCGTCAGTTCCACGCTGAGCTCCTCGCTGCTGGAGGCGGCCAGCGGGTGCGGGATGTCCTGCAGGGATTTGGGTCCGGACGAAGGTAGCGCCTTGGGAGTCCCCGCCCCGCCATCCCCAGCTACAGACATGGTGGAGGCGGAGCAGGGGCGAGCCGAAGGGGAGCCCTCCGCAAGCTTCGCCGCCGCTCAGAGGCCGCTCGGGCTCAGCCGGGGAGCCGCGGCCTCTGGAAAGCCGCCTCCGCTTTTCCGCGGGAGGAAAAGGCGGAAGGGACGCCGGCTGCTCCGCGGCCTCGGCGGTGGCTTTGCAACGGGAACGCCGTCACCACCTGCCTCCTCCCGCAGGCAGAGGACTCCCCTCCCTCCCTGGGCGAGCGAAGTCGCCGAAGATACAACGTAGCGGCGGCGGCGGCGGCACCCGGAGCAATTTCACCCGGGGAGACTCCGCCCTCGGCTGAGAGCGGGCGGCCATAGGCGGAGGGGGATCTGCCGCAGCTGCTTCCTTCGCGCGTTGTCGCCCCCGCGCTCGGCCGCCGACTGCGCCTCCTTCCCCGACGTTCTGAGGGACCGTTCGCAAACGCGCAAAGCCATCCACGCTTGCGCCGGAGCTGTTTGGAGGCCTTTGCCTCTGGCCTGGCTGTGACCTGCAAGACGGCCTTTGCATAATAAATAAGCCCTCCTGGCAAGAACAGCATCTTGGACACAGTGTGCCAGCCTCTCTTCCCCCACCCCACACCTTGCCGTCCAGTTTGTGGACTACCAATCCCATCATTTCCAGACAGCATTGGCTGGGAGTGATTAGTAGGGGTGGTTCAGTCCACCTAAAGCAGGGGTTCCCAACCTTTTCTATACCCCGCACCCCTAGAATGCTTCTGATATATTCTTGCACCCCTTACAAAATAAATAATTATATGCATATAATTATGCATATACACTATAATTTTGAAACTTCTAAACCAAAGTTTTTGCACCCCCTGGAATATCGTCTCGCACCCCCATGGGATGCGAGCACCCCCCCCCCCTTGGGAAGAACCCCTGACCTAAAGGATTTAGTCCAGGAGAGGATGCTGGAATTGGGTATATCTACTTTAATGACAAGAAGGATTAGGGGTGACATAGCAGTGTTCCAATATCTAAGGGCCTGCCACAAAGAAGAGGGGGTCAATTTATTCTCCAAAGCACCTGAAAGCAGGACAAGAAGCAATCGATGGAAACTAATCAAGGAGAGAAGCAACCCAGAACGAAGAAATTTCCTGACAGACAATCAGTGGAACAACTTGCCTCCAGAATTTGTGAATGCTCCAACACTAGAAGTTTTTAAGAAGAGATTGGATAACCATTTGTCTTAAATGGTATATAAGATTTCCTGCCTGAGCAGTGGGTTGGATTAGAAGACCTCCAAGGTCCCTTCCTCCTCTGATATTCTGTTCTGTTATTCTAATACATCTCATCTACCATAATCAAAAAGGAGATATGGGTTAAGGGGGAAAAGTAGGCAATTTTTCATAGGAAGAATACCCTTTCCCCCATCATGTCACCCTTGGGCTGCCAATTCTAACTAAAACCAATCCCGAAAAGTTCTTTGTTCCATAAAAATGCACATGTGAAACACTTCTGTATGGATGGGTGACCTGCCAGAACATATGGCCTCCAAGAAGAACCCCTGGTGATGATACATAATTGCCTATAAAATAAGGTTTCCCATTTATAAACTGAATTACCCTCATCTGTGTGTGCTTCAGAAAATGTCAGTAGTCAAGTAGATGTTGGCTGAGCTCAAAAACTAATCAAGATTGAGTCTGGTTAAAACTGGGTAAGAGACCACCTGAGATTTGCAAGGCTGTTGACTACTCTTGGAAGTCAAAAATGGCTATGAAGAAAGTAGTAACCATTTTCTGAAAATACCATGGAAGTAGATTTTTTAAAGAAAAACCACAATATTGGCTTTTCCAAGAAAACTGGAAAATATTATATTGAGCAGAAAGAAATATAATATTATACAACAGACAGAAAGCTGGTTGAACATAATTTCTCAGTCCCTCTGGAAATCACCATTAATTTGTCTCCTGAATGGAGCAGAATATCACCTGAACTTACGTAAATTAATTAGTACTGCAAGGGCCTTATTTAATCCTCAAACTGCCCTCTAAAAGAGACAGGGTATTAAGACATGTATGTTAAGGACACGTATGATACAAAGGCAACACTGGGATGAGGTATCAAAAAAAAAAACAGCATGGCAGCTGCAACCATGCAGTCAAATCTCTGCCTTGTTTTTTTTAATATGTGAGAGAGGTCTGTAGGGAAAAAGACAAGAACACCCCAGGGGGACTGAATAAAACATATCGGAAAATTTAACCTTATAGATGGCAGCTGTTCTTTAAAAGGGGAGCTTTGGAAGGAGGAGGTCCATCGGTGGATCAAATCGGCTCCCCTCCAGGTCCATAAGAAGAGCGGAGATAACATACTTTTGAAATATAAAATGGACATCTGTGAACAAATTCATGCATTTGCCCCATTTCTGCTTCAGTGGGGTAGATTAAGGAAAAGGTCTGAAATCCAAGGTAGTGTACATCAAGGATCCCCAACTCCCAGTGCATGGACTGGCACTGGGCCGCGGCATGCCAGAAACCGGTCCGCGCAAACAAGCGAAGCACCATCTGCGGGATGCAGGCAGCACGTGAAACCACACCCTCTCCAGTTCATGGAAAAAACTTTCTCCACAGAACCGATCCCTGGTGCCCAAAAGGTTAAGGGCCGCTGGTGTACATGATCTTGGTTGGCCTCAAAAGTTAAGCTGCTGTCTTGTTATGGGTAGCTTCTCTTTAGTTCAAACAATTTATTCAGGTTTTTTGTAGGAGGACTTTTTGAAAGGAAAAAACGTTGAAACACAATATTCAGCAATATCCCTTCAAATATCCAAAGAAAAACACAGCAACAATCCTGACTACCTACAAAATGTTTTTTATTGTTTCAAACTGTTATATTGTGTCATTCAGTTGTTTTATATTGTTTTAACTGTTTGTAAGCAGCCCAGATAAATGGAAAGAAATAAAAGGTACCACCCCCCCCCAAAAAATAGAATAAAAATCATACACGTTTATTAGAATTACAACAATTGCTTAAAAGTTGAATTACATCATTATTTAAATAGAGCTCTATTACTTTACATTACATATAAAAGAATAATAAAAACTATTGAAATTCTTTAAATTTAAAACAAAGTTATAGTTATGTAGCTATATAGATATGTACTGCTTTCACTGTTACTTCTTTTAACTAGGTTCAAGGTGCTTTTTTAGACTAATGATGTCTGTTTTCATATTTGTCTCGCGAGCCCTCTGACTCATCTGAATATGATGACACTTCATCCACAATGTTCACGATAGCATTGAAGGATGTTATTTCGAGTTCCTCTGTTTGTGTACATCTGGTCTGACCTGGACGCTGGTCTCTAGGATTGTAGAATGGTGTGGGGAAATAAGTACAGCCAATTTATCACATGATTTAATGTCATTCATATCATCATAAAATACCTTGCTATGTATCTTACTAGATAACGATTTTAAAAGCCACCAGGTATGCGCATGTATGCACACTCTTCTTAGTTGAGCCTACAGCAAAGACCCAAATTTTTAAAAACAGGAAAGTGAGCAAAACCACTTCTTAGGTCCATTATATCCCATTTCTGTATTCCGTGTTTCTCAACCTTGGCAACTTTAAGATGAGAGGACTTCAACTCCCAGAATTCCTCAGTCAGCCTCGTGTTGGGGGAGAGGAATTCTTGCTGGCTGGAGAATTCTGGAAGTTGACGTTCACTTATCTTAAAGTTGTAAGGTTGAGAAACACTGCTATATTCAGAGGTTTTTAGTTTTTTTCATAATCTTTTAAGTGTTATGTTTATTTATTATTGCAATTTCTGTGCTACTCCAAAAAGACTCCAAAGGGGGGACTACAAGAATATAAAAATAACGAATTCCCCAAACCAATGACAACAGTAAACCTTCCTATCCATCCATTAACACACCAAGGAAAATCAATAACAGGGGCCCTGCCAAGCTAAAAGCGTTCCAGAACAACTAGGTCTAAGCTGCTTTCCAAAATGGCAACCTACCTGAGCACTATTCCAAAGGGAGATGGGTAGAAACATAAAGATCACACATTTGTGCCATTTCTAGTACACTTGAACTGGCTCCCAAACTAGATCAAACTTCGTGATACCCCCCAGTTGAGAGCACAGGACCTCAATGCATAAAACCAGATACAGGTAGTCCTCAACTTACAACAGTTCACTTAGTGACCGTTCGAAGTTACAATGGCACTGAAAAAAGTGACTTATGACCATTTTTCACACTTACGACCATTGCAGCATCAGGTGATCAAAATTCAGACACTTGGCAACTGACTCATGTTTATGATGGTTGCAGTGTCCCAGGGTCATGTGATCCCCCTTTGTGACCTTCGACAAGCAAAGTCAATGTGGGAGCCAGATTCACTTAACAACCGTGTAAGTATCTTAACAACTGCAGTGATTCACTTAACAACTGTGGCAAGAAAAGTCGTAAAATGGGGCAAAACTCACTTAACAAATGTCTCATTTAGCAACAGAAATGTTGGGCTCAATTGTGGTCGTAAGTTGAGGACTACCTACCTATACACTGTAGCTCTGGAGCTCCTTGTGGCACTGTGGGGCTGCAAGAAAGCCTCTGAGCTGCAGCACAGTGCAAAGCGTCAGCCACCCTAGCTTGGCCCAGTCCTGCCCCCTTCACTGCCTTGCACTCTGCCTACCTAACTGACCTTCGCTGTTCTCTGCTGCTGCTGAGACACGCTTGACCTGACCCGACTGTATACAAAACAGTTGTCAACCCTGAAGCTGACCTGAACAAAGCCATTTTGGGGCTTCAGTGTTGACACACTGGAGCTGAGGGATAGAGAGGGGGGAATAGAAATAGCTGGGGTTTTGTAGCCAAAACAAAATACTTTCTCCTGGGAACCAAGGACATTCTCACACCTAGTCAGAGAGAGAGGAGGAGTGATGTTACCAGGCAACCAGACGGCGCCTTGATTGGACCATGTGACTGATTGTTTGGGGAAGGGGAAAAACTTTTACTTTTAATTAGGTGAAAACCGCAGGAACCTTCAGAGTCAGTTTTCACCAGAACTGTGCCAATATGATATATCCACTAAAGCTATTATTTGAGGAATCTACCTGCCTTGGAGATTTTTTTTGCTATGGGTGTATTACTTGGAACCCTGACAGCAGTTCCTGGTCATGCCAGGCCTTCTTCCCAAGGCCACGTGCCATTCTCAAAATAGTGCGCACTATTCATTCTCCCAAGTAGTGCACTCTGTTCTCGCGATGCTTCAAAAGGCCCTTGGAAAGCTTTGGACCTCCCAAGAATGAGCACGCTATTTGTAGACTGAATGATGACAAGACATTACAGCAAAAGGCTGCGAAGTCAGATGGTCCTCTTCAGATTCCTTGTCATTTTACCAGGCTTTCTTTCAAAGTCTTCAATTTTATTTTTATTATCTCATGTTTTCCATTCTCGGTCTCCAAACCATTAACAGACACAAATCAGACATCATTTGCCCTTAAAAGATATTACTCTTTCTACAAATCTGGCAGCTGCTCTGAATTTGGTAATACATTCCTTCCATTTAACTTATGCCACCCAAGATCAGCATTTGGTTTCTCAATCGATCAACCAACAATATTTGCAACTGCTTCAGTCAAACTACTCCAATTCCAGGCAGTGAGCAATGAAGAATTAAAAACTCAACATAAGATTATGCACCATCATCAAGACTTGCTGAGGGAAAATGGTTTTAAGGCCCTTCAGGTAGACAGGGAATATCTCATCATGTAATTATGTGGGGCTTACAACAAGAGTCTGGAATGGCCCTGATTATTATGTGCCACCCAGCCAGATAAGTTATATGCTGGTGACGCAGTGGTTAGAATCCAGTATTGCAGGCTAACTCACTGCTCACTGCCAGCAGTTTGATTCTCACCGGCTCGAGGTTGACTCAGCCTTCCATCCTTCCAAGGTTGGTAAAATGAGGACCCAGATTGTTGGGGGCAATATGCTGACTCTGTAAACCACTTAGAAAGGGCTGTAAAACACTATGAAGCAGTATATAAGTCTAAGTCAGCAATTCTCAACCTGTGGGTTGCGACCCCTTTGGGGGTCGAACGACCCTTTCACCGGGGTCGCCGTGCACGCTAGCCCGCCATCTTGGTGCCACCATCA
>QLTV01000437.1:833955-848526 GCA_003457575.1 Thermophis baileyi
TACAATAATCCCGCAAGATCTTCAAGCTTTGTTTTAGCTTCTGGGTATCCTTTTTTTCCTTTAATGCTGAATTCTTTAATGCAATTTCTAACAAAAAAAGGAAGGAAGGAAAAAAAGAAAGCAAATTCACCAAAACATTACACTAAGAGATAGCTGAGCAAGAACAATGGAAGATATAATCATTTAATGTTTTGTATCATTGTTTTTATGATGTTTGTAAGCCACTCAGAGTCACTTGACAATGAGATGAGTGGCATATACATTTATTAATTAAATACATATAAACGTACTGATTGATGAATAGTCTAGGATTAGAGTATAAATGAATAGCAGCACTGGACGATGCTAAACCCTACACTCAGCTAAACAGTGTGGCAGGTCCAATCCAGGGGTGGGTTCTGACTTACCTCGCTGCCGGTTCACTTCCTCATGTGCCGCGTGGGCGTGCGTGCCTTGCGCGCCGCGTGGATGCGCATGCGCAGTGCTAAAGCAGAAGCAAAAAACAAGATGGAACCGCCTATGGTGCCGAGAGAGCCGGTTCGGGGGCATGTCCAGCCGGCCATCGCTGCCGGTTCGGTGAGCGGGGGGAAATTCCCGCTACCGGTTCTATAGAGCCGGTCCAAACCGGCAGGAACCCACCTCTGGTCCAATCCAAGATTCAAATTATGCTTGCTGTAGTTTTGAATAGTTACTTCTTAGGAGAATAGGTGGCCATCCCTCTTGCTTGCAAGAGGCTTTTTTTGTGCATGTGTCAACTCTTTTGTGATCAAGTCCTACTTAAATGGGGCTAAAAAGCCAGGGCTGTCAAACAGCAAAATCGTGGGAAAATATAAAATGTTGTCCCCAAATGTATACTTCAAAAATACAATTTTTAGCCATTGTATAGTCATGGCTAAAGTGCTGAACTAGAATAAGGGAAACCTACCCTGAGCCGTGGAAGCTCATTCATTTTAGGCCATTAACTTATTCTCAGTTCAACCTATCCCAAAGATTATTACAGGGGGGAAAATGCAAAATGGAAAACATATACCATTATAAGATTTTTGAGGGAAAGTCACAATATAAATCTAGCAAATAAAAATTATTATTTCAGAATAAATTTATATCCTAACGAAGACAGATAGATTTCATAGATCTGTACCTTTAGCAACTGCTCCTAGACATATTAGAAAATATAAAAATATGTGAAATGAGGGATCCATGGTTAATACCAAAAGTACCCAACTTCACAAGAAACTGAGTGAGTTTTACTGTATTTCCCCTTCTCCCCCAGCCTTTTGTGTCGCTTTCTATGACATCACTATGGTTCCAGAGTCACAATGAACCAGCTGGAGGGGAATGAAATCTGGTCATTTCTTCACCTAATTTTAAAGAGGTTTTTTTTTTTTTTTTTTACCAATGGACCTACTTTTAAAACAACACCAAGTTAATTAACATGGCTTGGCTCCTTAAACTGAGTGTGTAAATACCTAACTACCGGTATGTAATATACAAGGTTTAGTTCTGAAAGAGTGGTTTGTATCAGTAACATAATCAGAAGGTATCTTAAGATTTGTGTTTTCAGTATTCTTACTGTTCATTGTTTATATTGTCAAAATTGATTACCATAATGATGCCATTGCTACCTCTACTTTGTTTTCCAGCCAAAGATTGGTTTATGGGGCTACACAAAATTCTTTCAATTTGGTTAGAGATTGTATACACTTTTCTGATACTAGAGCAAGACATAGATTACTATATTTGGTAACTCTGAAACCAACTCAGAGGTTTTCAGGTGGGTCTGAAGATTTAATTACAAAGGCATACTATTTTTAAATTAAACCTGAGAAATAAGCCTTTCTCATTTGTCATATTATTATGGTTTGATAACAAATGTTTGTTACTCCAAAATAAAAAAATGAAAAGTAATAACATTTTCAAGATTTCCAGAACTGAAGAGAGATAAAAGATGGGGGGAGGGGAACTATTTAAAAGGATGGCAATAAAAACGTAGATAATGTGGGAAGTGACTCCACTGTAATCCGTGGGTCATTATTTGTAATATTTTTAATACCACAAGTAATTTTTCTTTATTATGTGTATTATACTGCCTAGATAACATGACAGATAAAGGCTGGATTTAAAACTTGCCTTTAAAATCTTCCATAGTTTTATTTTCCCATTTTTAAATAATATTATTGGACATATTTACTAACTTCAGCAACATATTGGAATGAAAACGATCTCAATATTACATTGTGAACTCAAGTGTTAGTATTTGCCACTCTTGAGGTTCAGAAGAGTTATTGATGCTAACTATGGTAGGCATTTTGGGCAGAAAATTTGATGTGGGTACTTAAGAGAAATTGACATTTTGGAGTAATTCCTATTTAAAAGTGGCTAGTTATTTTTTCTTTTGAAAAATAGGCTGAAATGGAATTATCACTGCAAATATTTAAAGAGGTCATTAAAAATTAAAATATATTGTTAAAATTATTCAAATTCTATTCCATATGTTCCTCAGATATTGCCAGTTTAGCTTACTAAACAACCAGGAGTTCCAACATCACATTAAAATTAAAGGACATCTTGAAGTGTCCAGCATCACAGATTGATTATAATGCAAATAATTCTATTTGTAATTTCCCAATCAGAAGGATTAGAAGTTATGCACAGTATTTGTAGAAATCTGAAACATAATTTGCATCATATCAAGGGTTTTTACTTTATCTAACGATACCAAAACATCTCTTTCATGTTTTATCAGTATAGGGAGCTAACGTTAACTAAAAGTCTAAATATTATCTCATGGTTGACAACTTTCCAGAAAAAGATTGGGCTGGATGAATTACTGAGAGAACTACTTTCTGCAATTTTTTGTAAGAAAAAAATAATATTAAGAAGTTAACATCTCATGTGTGGTATAGTATACAATAATAGCCTACAGTGCTATGCAAAAATGAAAATGCTATCCACATGTATTTATGCATTTATGCTCAATGGCCAAGACTCAAAATTCTTCATTTGAAGTATAAAATAATTGTTATACAACGCATGAAATTTGGTTAATATTTTGGAAACTGGTCACTTTTACAATAAGCTCAGTACTAGTAAGGTATTTTCCCTGAAAATGGTCAGCTGGAGCCCTTCAAGATTTTAAAGGCAGCAGAAAACATGTTTCAATCCATGATGTAAACATACAGAAAAAAGATAGAGAAGATACATACACAAACAACACTCAAATGGCCTATTCTGATTTGTACACTTCCTGATGTAGTTGCTAATTGCAAGAATGCCTTACACCTCCAGAAATAATTGCTTAGAGCTTATTTTCATTACCAAACCTACATCTTGAGTGCATATTAATACACTGCATACAACTCCTAGTTGATGTGATGCAGGCAAATATACAGGTACTCCTCAACTTACGACCACAATTGAATGCAAATTTTCTGTTGCTAAGTGAGACATTTGTTAATTGAGTTTTGCTCCATTTTACGATCTTTCTTGCCACAATTGTTAAGTGAATCACTGTACTTGTTAAGTAATTAACACAGTTGTTAAGTGAATCTGGCTTCTCTATTGACTTTGCTTGTCAGGTTGCAAAACGTGATCACATGACTCCAGGACACAGCAGTTGTCATAAATATGAGTCACTTGACAAGTGTCTGAATTTTGATCATGTGACCATGGGGATTGCACGTGAAAAACAGTCATAAGTCACTTTTCTCAGTGCCGTTGTAACTTGGAACAGTTACTAAATGAACTGTGGTAAGTTGAGGATTACCTGTATATGTAAGCTAGCCTTTGGAGCAGAGATGCTAAGTGTTGGTATGGATGGGAAAAAAGTGGGCAATGGTTATGCAAAGTACTACAATGTACCCAGTGACTGGTACTATGCTTATTAATGAAGGTATAGACTTAATTATAAATAAACTAATACGTACACCAAAAAGGAGAAACTGATGTTACTTAGGTTGTTGTATATGCGTACAAAACTGGGAACCCAAACCAGTGATGATGTCACCGAACCGGTTCTTATGCAGGGGTGGGTTCTGGATCCTGTTGCTGCCGGTTTGCTCAGGGTCGCGCCCCCCCCTCGCAGCAATCAAAAAATAGCTTCTGCGCATGCGCAGAACCAAAAATTTACTTCTCTGCATGTGCAGAAGCAAAATCCAAGATGGCGTTGACCACGGAGACACCGAAAGAACCGGTTCTGTGACATCATCGGTGATTTACTAACGGTTCTAAAGAACTGGTTAGAACCGGTAGGAACCCACCTCTGGTCTTATGTTACTTTCCAGTGGATTCTGAAATTGCCAGAACCAGAGATGAATTCTGGGGGGAAATCTACAACATTGTGAATTAATGTGATCCAGGAGGAAAAAAAAATATCCTGCTAGATGGCACAAATGGATGGATGGGAATATGAAAACAAAGCACAGGAAAATGACTGAACCACTCAGTGACTGAAGAATGAGCGAAAATAGTGATATCTGTTTAAAAAAGGATGTTTGTTTCCAATATGGTTTGTGCATAAGTCTGTTAGAATGAATTCTGGCTTCAGATTCAGGCTGGATTATCTAAGAATCACACAGGTCGAGTTGAAGCAGAGATGAAGGTTATTTCAATAACATAACAGACAATCTCAACAACAACTGAAGATAGGCTACAAAATAGTTACCTTTATACCTTTTCTTTATACCTTTCCTTGTATTTATTTATTTTATTTATTTTATAAAATTTATATGCCGCCCAACTCCCGAAGGACTCTGGGCGGCTTACATCATAAAAAATAAAACATATAAAAACAATTTAAAAAAGAAAGGGGAAAAAAAAAAACCCCAACTATATTTAAAATAAAACATTCACGCAACCATGCATGGGCCAATCAGAACAACTATTGGCCCCAGGCCTGCCGGAAAAGCCAGGTCTTAAGGGCTTTACGGAAGGCCAGTAAGGTGGGGGTAGTACGGATCTCGGGGGGAAGTTGGTTCCACAGAGTCGGAGCGGCTACAGAGAAGGCCCTCCCCCGCGGTCCTGCCAGCCGGCACTGTCTGGCCGACGGGACCTGAAGAAGGCCAACCCTGTGTGACCTCATTGGTCGATGGGAGGAATGTGGCATAAGGCGGTCACGCAGATAAACTGGTCCTGAGCCATGTAGGGCTTTAAAGGTAACAACCAACACCTTGAATTGTGACCGGAGCGCAATCGTCAACCAATGCAGCTCGCGAAGGATGGCACTTGTGTGGGTGTACCTTGGCACACCCATGACTGCTCGCGCAGCTGCATTCTGGACCAGTTGTAGTCTCCGGACACTCTTCAAGGGTAGCCCCATGTAGAGCGCATTGCAATAGTCAAGCCGTGAGGTGATAAGGGCATGAGTGACCGTGAGCAGAGCCTCCTGATCTAAATAGGGCCGCAGTTGGTGCACAAGACGTACCTGTGCAAAGGTCCTTTGCAAAGGTAATCATTGTTCCATTATTACAAATGTTTAAGTGAATTATATTAAATGTGAGATTATTATTTTTTCTATGCTTTATCATGCTTTCTCATAAATATGCTGCTTTGTGTACTTCCATTCTGCTTCCAGAAAGTGAGGAAGCTGAGGAACTCATTATGACATCACTCAGTTGTATTCATTGCATTGCCTGTACTATTTCCACCACTTCGTTGATCTAATTGCAATGTTATATTTATTTATACATGTAAATGTGTAATTATTTTGTTAACTTGTAGAATTCTGCTCAAACTCTAATTAAAAACAAACAAACCCCAATCTACTTATTTTGGCACATGGCATCTTTTGGGAGGACCAAGGGTCACCCACCAGAGGGATGCGGTGGCTCAGTGGCTAAGACTTAACAACACTTAACAACTGTGGCAAGAAAAGTTGTAAAATGGGGCAAAACTCACTTAACTAATGTCTCACGTAATAATTATAAATTTTGGGCTCAATTATAGTAAGTCAAGGACTACCTGTAAGTTCTCTTTAAAATGTTTGCTGGAGTAACTTCCGTTACTTAACTATGATCTGGACTGGACCCCAGGACACTGCAACTGCCATAAGCATGAACCAGTTGCCAAGTGCCTGAATTTTGGTCACATGATCATGGTAAAAAATAATAATAATAAAAAAGAAATTTAGAGGTTAACAAAAAATAAGGCAGCCCTCTGAAACTACAGCTTCATCTAATCCAGGGCTCCAACCACAGGCACATTCCCTCCTTGCAAAATTGAACAGTTTCTGGAGTTACTGCCGCTTTAAATCCAAACTGAGGGCGGGGCCTGAGAAATTAAACGGTCTATTTTAATCTCTCGGGCCCCGCCCTCCGTTTGGGTTCTAACTCTTTCCCCACCAATCGCGTTGCTGCGTGAAAGGGAGCGTAGGAGCCCGTCAAGTTGTTTTTCCTTGTGGGTAGCCTCTCCCAAATGCCTGACTCATTCGATTTCTTGACGAAGCAAAAAATATATATATCAGGCAATATGCGGAACAGCCCTGAGTTGAACTTCTGCGCGGAACGGAAGAAAGGACCCCCGCGCCAAATTCAAGCGGAGGAAGCTGAAAAGGCGCTGGAGCGGTTGCGGTCGAGTCGGTTGGAAGGGAAGGCAGCCCTGCCTGGCGGTGAGGACTTCTGCCAGAGTCCCCTAAATTATCAGAGTCCCCTAAATTATTAGGAGCCCAAATATCCGCAAGTAGGTTGTTGTTGTTGTTTTTGCTTCCTCCCGAAGCATCTTAAACTAATCAAAGAGCACTTTTAGACTGGGAGTCTCAATCAGTCAAGGGAGTTTTATGTCGACGTAAATCCAATTGAATCCAACACTTCGGATTTGTTTTATTTTATTATTTTATTTTATTTTATTTTATTTATTTATTTATTTTGTCAAGCATGTATATGATTACAGGCAAAGTATAAACATTAATATGAGTATATAATAAGTACAGACATGGTTTTGAGTACATATTTTTCGAATACATGGGGACTTTAGGACAGGGACGGTAGGCACGCTGGTGCGCTTATGCACGCCCCTTACAGACCTCTTAGGAATGGGGTGAGGTCGATGGTAGACAGTTTAAGGTTAAAGATTGGGGGGTTTGGGGAAGAAACTATAGAGTCGGGTAATGTATTCCAGGCACTGACCACTCTGTTGCTGAAGTCGTATTTTTTGCAATCAAGTTTGGAGCGGTTTGGATTCTTTTTTTAAAATAAAAAAATAAAGTTTGGATTCTTTTTTTTAAATAAGCATATCCCGTAGTAAAAACTTTTAAAGGCAGGGTGGGGTATGTCAGACGTGGATGGATCTGTAGTTTTTGGACTCTTCAATTGATTGGCGTATGTTGGATAGGCAGTTTTGAAAATATCTAAAATGTCTTATTGCAAGTTTTGTGTTTTGAACATAGGCATCTTTATTATTTAGCTCATATAGATGCAACGTCACACACCTATGTACAGGCAGTCCTCGACTTACAACAGTTAATTTAGGGACTGTTCAAAATTACAACGGCACTGAAAAAAGTGACTTATGACCATTTTTCACACTTAGGACTGTTGCAACATCCCCATGGTCATGTGATTAGAATTCAGATGCTTGGCAATGGGTTCATACTTATGACCATTGCAGCGTCCCGGGGTCATATGATCCCCTTTTTGCGACCTTTTGAGAAGCAAAGTCAATGGGGAAGCCAGATTCACTTAACAACTGTGTTACTAACTTATCAACTGCAGTGATTCACTTAACTGGGGCAAGAAAAGTCGTAAAATGGGGCAAAACTCAACAAGTGTCTGACTTAACAACACAAATTTTGGGCTCAATTGTGGTCGTAAGTCAAGGACTACCTGTGTATCCCAACTGTATTTAGTCATAGACAAGAGTGTGGGTTGAAGCCTAAATACTCCAAGAATTTTGTGGGTTTTGTCTAGCGCAGATAGTTAAAATAGGTTTGTTACTCATGTTAGGATACAGTTTTTGCCAAATGTTTTTTTGAAAAGATATGCTTATCAACTCCCCATATATATTTTACATGGCTACAAAACAAATATTAATTTCTCCCGCATAATATGGGAGATCTAATGATGATGAAGTCAGTGGGACTTAATTTGTGATATTGCTATCAATATCTGTATATGATCCATTTATATAGAAATGATTCATTTCTACTTGTTAAATTATACATTGTTCAATTGATTGAGTAGTAATTGCTTTTGCTTCTCCTAGCTGTTGGGTTATATTAAATGGGCTTGATAAAGCAGGCGTATATTTATTCTGTGGAATAATGGAAGAAATGTTTATTTTATAGGTTGGAGGTGAATTTACTTGGAATCTATAGGGAAATTAGCTGAAATGTACATCAGGTCAATTGTTCTTGAAGGTTTTAAGTCTTACGCTCAGAGGACAGAGGTTAATGATTTTGACCCTCTATTCAATGCTATTACCGGCTTAAATGGAAGTGGCAAATCAAATATACTGGACTCCATCTGTTTTTTATTGGGAATCACCAATCTGTCACAGGTAAGTATGTATGTCTCAGATATTGGCTACCTTTAAAAAATCCTGCTCTTAATATGTTTATTTTTTTAAAGTTTTTATTAAACAGTTTTTAATTTAAAAACAACAAATAGAAATTTATACAAGTTCCTTCTTTTCAACATTTTCACGTCGTTAAACATTTTTATCTCTACAATTTTTGTAGAGATGTCTTTGATTTCTCATTTGTCTTCGATTTCTCATTTTCTTTTATACATATTATTCATAAGTCAATTTATATACATCATAATAGTAATGTACTCTATTTCTACCATATCTTCTATATCCTTCCTATTTACATTTATTTATTACTACTTTTTAACTCCAATATCGTCTTCCTTATGTTATTCTCTTACCTTTTAACTCTCCTTTCTAGCCACTCATACCATTTTTCCCATATTTTGTAATATTCTATTTCCTCTTTTTCTTGTAATTCCTTTGTAAGTTTATCCATTTCTGCACACATTAAAACCTTTCTAATCAAATTTTCTTCTGTTGGTGTATTTTTACTTTTCCAATTTTGTGTGTATATTATTCTTGCAGCTGTTATGATGTGTATGATTAGATATTGTATTTCTTTCTTATAGGTTTCTGGTAATATTCCCAATAAAAATATTTCTGGCTTCATCTCTATACATTGTTTAGTTATCTCTTCTAAATATATTCTAATGTTACTCCAGTATTGTTTTGCTTTGGGGCATGTCTACCACATGTGGTAGTACGTTCCTGGCTTTAATTACATTTCCAACAGTTTGACTGTGTGTTTGGGAACATCTTAGCCAATCTTGCAGGTGGGAGGTGCCACCTGTAAAACATTTTATACATGTTTTCCTTGTAGGCTACAGACATTGTCAGTTTATAGTTTTTATTCCATAATTTCTCCCATTTGTCTAATTCTATATTGTAACCAAAATTTTTGGCCCAAGTTATCATATTTTCTTTGACTTCTTCCTCTTCCAATTTGTATCTCAGTAGATACTTATAAATTTTGGTTATCAATTTATCCTCTGTGTCTTGTAAAATTTTATCTAATTCGTATTTTCCTATTTGAAATCCATATTGTTCCAAGTCTGTTTTATATCTAGATTGTATTTGCATGTAAGGCCACCAATCAATGTCTGTACCCTGCTCTTTTAAATCTTGTCTTGTTTTCAATTCTTAACATGTTTAATGTTGACTCTTGGACTAGCTCTAAAGTATATTTTAGGAGGGTTCTCTTCTTAAAATTCCATATAAATCCTGATAATGTGTTAAACATTGATCTTTATTTGCAAGAGAATGATAATTTAACATGCCAAATTCATCTGATAAAAGTATAAACATTGTGGAAAAATCCTTTTAAATTTTGGCCGTGGGCCTTTTCACAAATAATTTTTATAAACAAAATATTTTGAGAAGGACAGACTCCGATAATCTTTTAAAATAAATTTTGCCTATACTATATCCCTTAAAATGGGTTTATCTTGTCTCTTAAGTGAACTGAATTGCAGATTGGAATGATGGGTTGACAACACATGTAAAATGTACAAAAGGTTTATACAGGAGCATAATATTTGTTTTAAATAGAATCAGTAAATTTATTTTGTGATGCAATCCTATAACCCAAGCATCCCTATCTGTTTATCTTATCGGTATCATTTTGTCTTAAAAATTAATTTTAGGTGAGAGCTTCCAACTTGCAAGATCTTGTTTACAAAAATGGGCAGGCTGGAATTACTAAGGCTTCTGTTTCTATCACTTTTGATAATTTTGATAAGAAGCAGAGTCCACTAGGATTTGAGAATCATGACGAGATAACAGTCACAAGACAGGTGAGCCATTGTGATGTCTTAAGTCCTTACAGTATTTTTAAAAATTAGTGCAAGTAGAAAAACTAAAACTTTGCATCTTGATTTTTTTCAAATAGTTTAGAAGGGAGGTCATTTTTAAAACAGTGTATGTTAAATGGTCAATTTGTTTGAGATGATAGGTAATACATGCTAATAGTCCTTTGTCATTCATTTTCTAGGTGGTGATTGGAGGCAGAAATAAATACTTAATCAATGGTGTCAATGCAAACAATACCAGAGTACAAGATCTCTTCTGCTCTGTTGGATTGAATGTCAATAATCCTCATTTTCTTATTATGCAGGTAATGAAGTATATATGTTCATAACATTTTTTATTGTATTGTCCTCCTAGATTGTAAATTTGTGGTGCTTTTTATCATTTGATATGCCTTTTCTCTGTTTTTAGACTCATCTTTCTTTGTCAAAACCTAATTAGCTTCAGCTAACTCAGCCCAGAATTAAACATATGATCTTTTGTTCTTCATAGTTGGTTGCATGCCTCTAAGCACGCCTGCATCTAATGATCTATGGATGGGCATGAATCTAGTGTCAAAAAGGATTTTACAGGAATATCACTGATCGCCTTGTAAAACTATAGATGGAAAAACATAGTAACAAAGCTTTCCATGAGCTACTACCATATCCTGCCCAGTTGTTTTGTTACAAATGTGCTGTGATAATTTTTGTCCCACTTTCCAGATACTCCTTTCTCTTCCAAGGGAGATATGCACCATAATTCACTATATGTAGATTATAATAAGGCCTTTAAAATACTAAGATATTAATAGCTGGCTATTTCCCTTCTATCTTAGGGCCGAATTACCAAAGTACTCAATATGAAGCCCCCAGAGGTAAGCATGACAGAGGATTTTCTATTGTGATTTTTATCTTTTAAACAGCTTGATCTGTGGTATTATATATTTTTATTGCTGCTGTTCTAGATATTGGCTATGATTGAAGAAGCAGCTGGCACAAGGATGTATGAGTGTAAGAAACTAGCAGCACAAAAAACTATTGAGAAAAAAGAAGCAAAGCTCAAAGAAATCTGCACGGTACCAGCATTATGGTTACTTGATCCTATATTTATACTAGTCCTCGTAAGAAAACAGAATTGCCGTGGTTCAATTTGAGAATTGAAAAATTAAGTACATCTTGCTTTTCATTTACAGATTTTAGAGGAAGAAATCACACCTACCTTGCAAAAACTGAAAGAGGTATTTACAGTTTAAACTAAACAGAGTTTACAATAAAACACCATCTTTGATTAGATTTAATCCTACAAACTGATTGTATGCAGCATTATAAACCATTGTCTAGTTAATAAAAAAAATTGTTGTGTTCAAGCAACCTCAATCAAAAGCAAAGAACATTATTGCTTATTATACTATATGAATTCTACCGAATTCAGTATGGTTTACTATTAAGCAAGTTACAAATCCTAGCTTGCTAATGGAAATTCTGAAATAATTCGATTCAATGCAATTAGACTTTGCATTTCATTTCTATTGCACCCATGAGCAAAATCCAAAAATATGCAAATGGAAAAGTGTTTATGCAATAAAAATTTCCCTCTTTCCTTCTCCTATTCATCACCTGCTGGGTAACTGGAGAACCGCAAGAGAGAGAAGGAATCTCTCAGTTTCATTCATGCGGAACAGCTATTCTGTCATACAGGTAGTCCTCGACTTAAAACAGTTTTAGTGATCATTCAAAGTTACAACGGCACTGCAGAAAGTGACTTATGACCATTTTTCACAGTTACGACCTTTGCAGCACCCCCATGATCATGGGATCAAAATTCAGATGCTTGGCAACTGGCTCATACTTATGATCGTTGATGTGTCCCAAGGTCATGTGATCATCTTTTTCAGTCTTATGACAAGCAAAGGCTATGGGGAAGCCAGATTCACTTAACCAGGTTACTAACTTATCAACTGCAGTAATTCACTTAACAACTGTGGCAAGAAAGGTTGTAAAACAGAGCAAAACTCACTTAACAAATGTCTCACTTAACAACCGAAATGTTGGGGTCAGTTGTGGTTGTAAGTCGAGGCCTACCTGTATTCTAATGGCATATAGGTTGTCCTTGACTTATGACCACAATTGAGCCCAAAACTTCTGTTGCTAAGCAAGACAATTGTTAAGTGAGTTTTGCTGCATTTTACGACCTTTCACATTCCATTTGTTAAGTGAATTTTGATCGTGATGATAGGGATGCTATAATGGTCACAAGTGTGAAAAATGGTCAAATGTCACTTTTTTCTGTACCGTTGTAACTTTGAACTGTCACTAAATGAACTATTGTAAGTCGAGGACTAACCTGTATATTCTGGTTTGCTGTAGCTGTCCATGATGCATTATTTTATTTGCCTAACCAGGAACGATCCTCCTATTTGGAATACCAAAAAGTTGTGAGAGAGATAGAGCATCTGAACCGTCTGTATGTGGCGTATCAGTTTACAATAGCTGAAGAAACCAAGTTACATTCTGCTGATGTGCTAAAGGAGATGGAAAGCAGCATTTCAAAACTTCAAGAAGAGATGACTGAAAATGAGAAGAAAGTGAAGGAACTTAGCAAAGAAATATCAGAGATGGAAAAGAAAAGGGATCAAGTAAGACCTGTCCAGTTACTTTTTTACAATATGCTAATACAAGTAGTAAAACTCATTTTTAGCCACTTTATTAAAATTATAGGCTGCCCACATGGAGAAATAATGGAGAAATAATGTCTTGTTAGAAATATTTAAACAATTAATTGAACAACTAGAGGCTAGTAAAGTGTTCAGGTTGACAGTACGTATCTACAGTTATTTAGAATAGGGGTGCCCAACACCTGAGCCACGGCCCACTATTGGGTTGCGGCCAACTCGGAATTGGGCTGCACAACAGTGGGGGAGCATGCGCGCAAAGCTCCACTTGTGCGAGTGTGTGGTACTCGCTCTCGTGCACAGAACTCCATTGAGCATGTGCAGCTGTACACCGACCATTCACACAGAACCATCCCCTCTCTCCCCCCCCCTTGCAAGTCTGCCAAGCTGGAAGGGTTGGGGATCACTGATCTAAATAACAACTGATTACAAAAAAAAAAAAAAAAGAGGAGCCTTTGTCCTGAAGTTGTTTCTAATTCTGTAAATGTTAACCCACTTTTGGACACTAAACAGTGGTATAGCCAGGTCAGAAAGGCTCAAACTTGCTGCAGTTCAGAGCACTGAGCAAGCATGTTTAACGTCTGGATTCGTGCAGCGCTAACTCACAAACCGGCATAAAATACTGAATGGGCTACAATCTTAAAACATGTTAAGCTAATATGAAGAACAAGGGGCTTTGTATGATGTGTAAGTATAGACAATGTGCTTTTCTGTAAAAGATCTTTTCTGTGTGCTCCACAATAAGTTCCTGTTTAGATTTTGCTTAGTACAGAATCCTTCAAGAAGCTGACATTATTCTTCAGGGAAGGATTTTAATATTTTTGTCTTTTGTTTCATTCCCATTTTTTGTGTTAGTGAACTGCCTGAGGAAGATGTGTAGAGGTACTATTGCAAATATAAATCTGCTTCTATTAAAACAAATTATATTCGTAGGAATTTGGTGGTGCGCTCCATTCTCTAGAGGAAGGTCTTGCTGAGATTCAGAGAACTGATACCAAAGTACAAAGTACCCTTGCTATCAAAAAGCAAAATTTACAAAGTGAAGAGAAAAAGCAGAAAGAATTGGTTAAAGCCAAGGAAGAGGTAAGCAATGGAAATGCTCTTAAAAATATACACTATTTTTCCCCTCATACAATTATATTCACCATAAGCTTATGTTTGAAAATATATAGTATACTACCGTGTTTCCCTGAAAATAAGACAGGGGCTTATATTTTTTTGACCCCCGAAATATGGCCTCGGCCTTATTGGGGGGGGGCTTATTATTTTGGGGGTGCATAGGCGGCGAGCGTGGGACTGCATGTCCCATCGCCACTGCCTCCCCTCCCTACCGCCACCGCCTCGTGGAGCAGGACTCAGCAAGGCTTGTTGTGCCGTTGCATGCACGAACTGCAGGACTGCCGCAAACTTCATCATACCGGCACAGCTGGGGTCCTGCTGCCGTTGGTGCATGCAACGGCACAACAGGCCTTGCAGAGGCCTGCTCCACGAGGCAGCGGCGGTGGCGTGACGAGGCTCACAGAGACTATATTTCTGGCAGGTGGAACGTGTTGGGCCACGAGACGCACGTCCTACCTGGGACTTGTAGT
>QLTV01000437.1:853105-868081 GCA_003457575.1 Thermophis baileyi
GGGCACTCTCGGCGGGGAGAGAGAGGGAGGGGGGGTGCATGCCCACCCCGCGGGACTGCCTCGGCTCCTCTGGGCTCTGCCTATGGCAGCGTTTTCAAACACGCTCCTGCCTCCGAGGAAGAGAAGGGGAGCCTCGATGCCTGCCCCGCCGCCCCATCGCAGGCAGGAGCGCTTCAAAACGCTGGCAGAGGCAGAGCCCAGAGGAGCTGAGGCAGTCTCGTGGGGTGTGCGTGCACCCGCCTCTCGCTTGCTCTCGCTCTCCCGGCCAAAAGAGTGCCCGCCGCAAAAAGAGCGCCTCCCGGCATGCCCCCCCTTTCCCCGGAAAGTAATGGGGGGGCCTTATTTTCGGGGGGGGGGGCTTATTTCAACGCATGTCCCGAAAAGCCCTGCTGGGCTTATTATCAGGACATGTCTTATTTTCAGGGAAACACTAGGATATCACAGTATTTTAAAAGTACATATAGTTCTCACTTACTGACCACTTGTTCGGTGATCCTTCAAAGTTATGATGACACCGGAACAGGAGATTTTATGACTGGTCCTTGAAGATGTGGCTGTCACAGCGTCCCTATGATCAAGTGATTGCGATTTGGTTGCTTGGCAACCAATGTTCATGTACAGCGGTTGCAGTATCCAATGGTCACGTGATGACCACTTACAACCTTCACAGTTGGTTTCAGACTAGCAAAGTGAATGGGGAAGCTGGCCTGGTCACATGACATTGTATTTAATGACTCCAGCTGAAACTGATAGTATAACTTGGCACAGTCATGTGACATTTTACTTTATGACTACATACAGTAAATAAACTTTATGAACACAGTGAGGCTTATTTCTGAGAATAAATATATGTAGATGTGATTTAAACTGCAGAAGAGCGCCAAAACAGCCCCAGATTCAGGATTGGCCAGCCCAATTAATTATTCTCTTAGGGCAGGGGTCGGCAACCTTAAACACTCAAAGAGCCGCAGAGGTCCTAACTGGAAGCCCCCCGTTCAATTCTGGAGCCGACCAGAAGTCCGGTTCCCCCACCATAGAGTCTCCTCCTAGCGCGGCATCCTTTTTCCTCTACTTGTCCTAACCGAAAGCCCTATCAATTGTGGAGGTGACCAGCGACAGGGAGCCACAGCAGAGGGATGAAAGAGCCACATGCGGCTCCAGAGCCGCGGGTTGCTGACCCCTGTCTTAGGGTCACAGTTGTTTTAATTCTCGACTTTCATTGGAACTTTATTATGGGATCAAGTAGGATTGCACTTAGCTTTTCTTATTAATTTGTATATTTTTTTCCTTTTTTTAATTGACCTTTTAATCATACTTTTTTGTTTTTGTTTTTTAGGATTCTAAAGCCTTAGCCTTGAAGGAAAAAGAAATCAAGAAGTTGAGAGATGCTTTGAGTGTTCTTCAGGAGGAAAACAATAAAGACACTGAGGCTTTGGCTGCAGCACAGCAGCATTTCAATGCAGTGTCAGCTGGACTGTCCAGCAGTGAAGATGGGGAAGATGCTACTGTTGCTGGACAGATGATGACTTGCAAGAATGACATAAGCAAAGCAGAGACAGAAGCGAAACAAGTAAGTAATAAATGTGGGTCTCTGGGCAAATTGGGTGCACCATACGATTAAAATGCCATGTACAGGTAGTCCTTGTCTTGCAATCGTAATCATCATCTCCTTTTAACGACCCCAGAATCCCTTGTGGGGTGGAGTCTGGGCAACTGAATAGAGCTAGCAGAGTGTTTTAAGGGCCAGATGCCCTTCCTGTCGCCAATGCGGAGTTTTGTTCAGTAGATACGTTCTCAGTGTGCCCAGAGAGAGAAATATCTGCCTCTACCTAGGATCGAACTCATAGCCTCCTGATTGTGAGGTGAGAGCTCCACCTCTAGGCCACTGCACCACTCTGTCTTACGATCGTAATGGACCCCAAAATTTCCGTCATGACGGTAGTAAGTCACGTGACCACACCCAATTTTATGACTTCTTTGCTGTGGTCATTAAGTGAATGCGTTTGTTAATCGAACGCAGTGGACATGAAGCAAATCTATGTATTCCTATGGGTGGTTTTTTTGCTGGAAACTGGTAAAAAAGGTCAGAAATGGGGAAAAAATTGTTAATCGTGGTCTCATGACCACAGAACACTGCAATTGGCCATAAAAGTGAGACAGTTGCAAGTGTCCATTGCAACTCTAGAACTGTGTTGTAAATAGCTTTTGTGTGGAGAGGGGTCTGTCATAACTTCAAATAGTTAAGCGAGGACTACCTGTATCAAAAATAACTTAAAGACTATTCTGAGCTGTGGGATTTCAACTCATGAAGGCAGATAGTTGACTACAAAAGCAATAATAAAAAATGATATCTGGAATAAGGAAGGAGTTGAAGAGGTGTTTTTTTTTTAAATATATCCAATATATATTTTCTGTATTAAAGATGAGATTTTTTCCCCCAACTTCTATTATGGGCTCTCTTGAATTTTAATTTGCTGCCATGGATTTTACACCTCTCCCCGAGTTCTATTAATGTGCTTCTAAATAGCTGGAAGAAAACGCAAATATCATTTTTTGAAATGTTTTCTCTGATGTTACATCAGGACATTTCAGCCAATGGGTATCACTGTAAAGTATATTCTCTGTCCACATTCATTGGCCAAACCATAAAAGCATCCATTTTCTAAATGGTCATTTTTTAAAAATTTGGCGGGGCAACAGGGCAGAGATTCATAGGCACAGTAGTTCCCATCAGCCTTCCATTGGCAATTGCATGTTACTTCTTGGCAGTAGTCACTTTATCTGATTAAATATTAACATTTAGTCTTATTCCTGATTCATTCCCTCTTGGCCAGATTGCCGTTAGATTTTAGCGCTGAGGATTACAACTGGAGAAAGAAGTTGTCTGCCGAAACCGTTCTCTTGGAAATCATTGTTTCCTTACTGTGGAGTTGGGAAAACAGTATATAAGATGTTTTGCACATCTTCCTATTTTTAGGATTAGGATATGACTCTTTTCTGCAGGCCCAGATTTGCTCTTGTTTTACCTTCAACTATCATAAGATATGTTTGCATGAAATATTCATAATGAATATTTCATAATGATATCGGCAGAGCTGTCATTTTTGTTGTGGCCCGCCAGCGACCCGTGCAGCTGGTTGCGGACTCCGACAGCGAAGAGGCTGTTGTGGTGATGCGCCGGCGGCCTGTGCAGCTGGTACTTGAGTCGGACAGTGAGGAGGTTGGTGGAGACTCGGTGCCAGAGGCAGAGATACAGCCAGGGCCTTCAGAACCTCCAGAAGCTCCCATCACTAACGAGGAAGAAGGAGCCTATTCTTAATGCATGGGCACGCAGAGCTGTCAAGAGGCAGGAATGGTTCCTCAGGAGGAGGTCTCCTCGGGAGTAAGGCTTGGGGCACGGCATTACTGTTCCTGCTCATAAGTCTGGGCTTTCGGCCAACTTCAGTAAGTTCTCGTGGCTATTATCAGTTAAGCCTAATTTGTTGGACTTCTTGGATTCTTTGTGCTTGGACTCTTGCCAACAGTTAAGACGTTAATTAACAGTTGGTGCACCGAAAGGACTTCTTTATGATTTCACGGACTTTAACAAACACGACTGCTAAGAGAGCATTAGTAGTTTAAAGAGTATTAAACAAGGTTTGTTTGTACGTTGCTTGTGTTGTTTTTCTCGGTTTGGCAGCTGGGACAGAACAATTTTCAGGCTCATTTTTATTTTTCAAGGGGTTTGTGATTTTTCCCGTTCTGTTCTTTACATCTTCCTTTGACAGTTTTACCCATTTAAACTGCCAACATTCCCCTTCTTCGAAAAGATGCTTGGTGCATAAAGTCAGAAGATTCACGCTTACTTTTTTATGACTGTTTTTAGGAAAGTTGACTTCATTCCAAAGTAAAATATTTGAATCATAACTTCACGCTAAACATTTCATTTTTTGAAGGCTCAGATGAAACTGAAACACGCGCAGCAAGAGCTAAAGACTAAACAGAGTGAAGTAAAAAAAACGGATGGTGGCTACAAGAAAGATCAAGAATCCTTTGAAGCCGCTAAAAAACAGAAAGAGAAACTTGAACACGAAATGAAGAAACTCAACTATGAAGGTTTGTTTGCTTTCTCGAATGGAGGGGTTTAGTTTTACACATTGTACACATGGATGGAGATTCAAGACGAATTGCTGCTTACTTGGAGGGCAATAACTCCAGGCTCAATTTGAACATGTCCTGCACTAACAGTAGCACAGATAGTCCTTGACTTATGACCACAATTGAGCCCCTAATTTCTGTTGTCAAGTGAGACATTTGTTAAGTGACTTTTGACCCATTTCACGATCTTTCTTGCCAGAGTTGTTAAGTGAATCACTGCAGTTGATAAGTTAGTAACTCAGTTGTTAAGTGAATCTGGCTTCCCCATTGCTTTTGCTTGTCGCAAAAGGTGATCACATGACCCCCCCCCCGGGACACTGCAATGGTCATAAATACGAACCAGTTGCCAAGCAACCGAATGTTGATCAAGTGACCATGGGGATGCTGCAAAGGTCATAACTGTGAAAAATGGTCATAAGTCACATTTTTCAATGCCGTTGTAACTTTGAATGGTCACTAAACGAACTGTTGTAAGTCAAGGACTACCTGTACATAGGCGTGTGATGTTGCATCTATATAAGCTAGAATATATGATGAATTAGTAACAGATGGTGCCCATTTTGCACATTTTATATTAGGTAGCTTCTATATCAGGTTATAAGTTTCTGCCTAATCAGCTTCTTCTGAATCCTTAGAAATAAATACTCTGGATAATGTTATTTGTTCATTGGCTGTTCCAGATAAAAAAGAAGAGCGTCTTTTAGAAAAGCAAAAGGAGTTATCCCGTGTGGTAAATCGTTTGAGGGAATCCTATGAAACTTTCCTGGCCAGGTTCCCCAATCTACGCTTTGAATACAGGTGAAGCTACAGAACATTAAATTGTATCTCCAGTCCCCAGACAAGAATTATGCTAAATTGTTTTACAGTTGAACTTGGAAACTGGGAAGAAACATTCTCTCTTTGGCTAGAGATTTCACAATATTATTTAGTACCGTATCAACAAAGTATATGTACTAAAAGCATTCATACATTCTCACAAAACAATTTCTTAATTGCTTTCAAGAAACCCAGAAACAAACTGGAATCCAGATCGTGTGAAAGGGCTGGTTGCGTCTTTGATTACTGTGAAAGATGTTTCAACTGCAACAGCACTAGAAGTAGTGGCTGGTGGTCGACTTTATAATGTTGTGGTGGACACTGAGGTGCGTTTCTCAAAGATTCTATTAAACATATCACTTCTGGTCTTTTCTCAATTGTTTTAACAGCAAACCAAACACAGATTTAATAGCAAATAGGAGCTAGAGTTGTATTCATGAGTGTATCTGAATGATATACTTGTAATTGCTTAAGCATATAATGATTCTGATAAATTAAAAAAGTAATGCATAAAATAGTCCTTATTTCTTAATTGTATTATTTTTGTAATGGTTAAGATGACCATTTAAACTATATTTTATAACTTGCATATAGTGTTTGTGTAGACCACGGGTGTCAAACTCACAGTGTCACGCCATCATGTGATGTTTTGCGACATTTTGTCCCTTCGCGGAGCTGGGGTGGGCGTGGCCTGCGCATGACGCATCTGGCCCATGGACCGCCAGTTTGACATCCCTGGTGTAGACAGAGTTTGTGTGTGTGAAAAATATACAGGTAATCCTCAACTTACAACAGTTCACTTAGTGCAGCGGTTCTCAACCTGTGGGTCGCGACCCCTTTGGGGGGTCGAACGACCATTTCACAGGGGTCGCCGCGCACGTTAGCCCGCCATTTTGGTGCCACCGTCACTGCAGGAGTGAAAAGGTCCCGGTTCGGCCGTGCCTGCGGGTCGCCGGACAGCTGGTAGCCTGGACGCCGCCATTTGGGTTCTTCTACCCTCTGCGCATGCGCAGAATGCTTTGCGCATGCGCAGAGGGTAAAAGAACCCAAATAGTGGCATCCGGGTGGGTGGGCGGCGCCTCGCGCTACCTTGGTGACCGGCTCTACGGTGACCGACAGGTACGAGCGAACCAGGAGCATTTCACTGACTTAGTGACTGTTCAAAGTTACAATGGCACTGAAAAAATGTGACTTATGACCATTTTTCACACTTAAGACCGTTGCAGCATCTCCACAGTCATGTGTTCAAAATTCGGATGCTTGGCAACTGGTTCATATTTATGACGGTTGCAGTGTCCCAGAGTCACGTGATCGCTTTTTGAGACCTTCCGTCAAACCAAGTCAATGGGGAAGCCAGATTCACTTAACCATATTACTAACTTTACAACTACTTTGATTCCCTTAACAACTATGGCAAGAAAGGTGGTAAAATAGGACAAAATTCACTTAACAACTAATTCACTTAGCAACAGAGATTTTGGGCCAAATTGTGGTCATAAGTCGAGGACTACCTGTACAATGTATATAATATTGTATATAGATAAATTAGATGAATCCTAAAAATTTTAAAAAGACATGTTTTAACACTATATATTTTATTACTGTAATAACTTTAGCAGTAGCTGCAGGTAAAAGGGATTAGCAAATATGTGAACTTTTTTTTTTAATTCTTCTCTGTTAGGTTACTGGGAAAAAGCTGTTAGAAAAAGGGGAACTGAAGCGTCGATATACTATTATTCCACTGAATAAAATTTCATCAAGATGTATTGGAAAAGAAACTATCAAAGTGGCCAAAACCTTGGTATATTTTCTTTTGTGGGGGTTTTGAACATGTTTCTATACTGAGAGGTTTTTTTTATTCTCTTTCTCAGCTTTCCGCCTGGTGTTATGAACCATACAATTATTTTTTAATATGTATTTTCTTGTTCCTTATTTTTCTGAATACATATCTCCGAAGGTTTTTTTAAATTTTAATGATGATATTAAATTTAATATTTCAATTGCAAAGTGATTGTCTTAACAACGGTAGCTTTGAGATTAAAATAGATGGGGTTCACTAACCCTTTCCCAATAGTGTTCCCCAGATGCGTGGGGATCACAACTTCCAGAATTCACAACCAGCAACTGAATGCTGAGAGTTGCAATTACCACTCAGCACAAATGCATTATTCTAGCGAGGGAACTTTTCATTTTTCTCCTGGAATGTTCTCATCCATTTGTTACAAAGACACCGTAATTTTCCACAAATAAATATTCCAGAGGAGAAAATGGTTTGCAGGATTCTGAATATGAGGCATTCTAGGAGGCAAACAGACTTCCTTGACATCAAATTTCAATGCTGCGTTTTGTATATCCCCAATTACCACACCAGGATGCAGTCTGGCCTACGTTTATAAGTAGCTTCTGCCTGACCAGCAGCAGACTATGATATAATGACCGTAAGCTGAAAACCAAATCTCTATACAATTTTCTTATATCATAGAATTTAAGAAAAATAAATCCTGAGTCAGGCCTTCTTTTCCTGAAGCTTGCCCTTTCTCCTTTTGTACTAGGTTGGTGATGACAATGTTAATCTGGCCCTTAGTCTGGTGGGCTACGATTCTGAAATCCAAAAGGCAATGGAGTATGTCTTTGGGCAGGCCTTGGTTTGTGATAACATGGACAATGCCAAGAGAGTCACCTTTGACAAAAGGATAATGACAAAAACAGTCACTCTAGGTGGAGACACGTTTGATCCTCAGGGCACACTGAGCGGAGGTACTGGCTAATTTTCTATTCTTTACTACAGTACACTTTTGACATGTCTCTGTTATATTTAAGGAAAATATCGAGTCTTTTCTTTTACTGAACTGCATTTATCTGCTTGTCCAAAACCTACACGTGTAAATTCACCTGTGTAACCAACCTATTATGTTACAGGGTGAGGGTCTTGGATAGATCGTCCCAAAGGTGCTTTTTCAAGAGGCAACTGGACTTTCTTGTTTTTTTTTTTGAAGATGTTTCGCTTCTCATCCAAGAAGCTTCTTCAGCTCTGACAGAATAGTGGGGAATGGAAGGATTTATATTCCTTGCAGACAGCTGGTCATTTGCATCCTTTTAGAGGGTCGTTGAAGCACTCGGAGGCTTATCTCTACAGACAATTAGCTATACAATTCGGGATGAACACCCTTTGAATGGTGTGGGAGTAGGAATGGATTTCCAGAGGGGAAAAAAATTGTAGACTACAGGAACCAGGAGCACTACTCAGGTGACCCTGAGGACACAGATAAACTTCCAAGTGCTTCAACAACCCTCTAAAAGGATGCAAAGGACCAGCTGTCTGCAAGGAATATAAATCCTTCCATTCCCCACTATCCTGTCAGAGCTGAAGAAGATTCTTGGATGAGAAGTGAAACATCTTCAAAGGAAAAAACAAGAAAGTCCAGTTGCCTCCTGAAAAAGCACCTTTGGGACAACCATGACCTGGATGACACAGAATCTCTACAGACTCTTTGATAGATTGTTCTAGGATCTTCATAATCCACCAATATCATCTTGTATGTATCATTACAGTCAGCTGCTGTAGGAATTTATGTAGCCCAGGTATCACAGATTCAGTATTATGACATTTGTCTGGAATCCAAAGGATTTATGTGCAGGGATTTGAACAAATAAGCAATAGTGCAACTCATAGTTGAACTAGTTTTCACGTATGCAACTCTTGTCTTTTGTAAATCAGGTGCACGGTCTCAGGCTGCTTCAGTTTTGTCCAAACTTCAAGAAATGAAAGAAGCGCAAGATGAATTGAAAGCAAAAGAGGCTGAGCTACAGATGACGGGAAAAGAGATAGCAAGTCTACAGGTGACTCTTGAAAAGTACGCACTGACCAATTTATTTTATCCAGGAACTCTGGGAATAGGAAGGAAGTTAGTTCAGTATGATTGGTTTTTATAAATTATTATTATTATTATTAATAATAATAAAATTTGTATGCCGCCCAACTCCCAAAGGACTCTGGGCGGCTCACAACACATGAATAAAAACACCAATAAAAACATAATAAATACAATTTAAAAATATCAATAAACATTTACACCTACATTCATGGGCCAATCCATAGGTTATTGGCCCCAGGCCTGCCGGAAAAGCCAGGTCTTAACGGCTTTACGGAAAGCCAGTAAGGTGGGGGTAGTATGGATCTCGGGGGGAAGTTGGTTCCATAGAGTCGGTGCGGCTACAGAGAAGGCGCTCCCCCGCGGACCCGCCAGCCGACACTGTCTGGCTGATGGGACCTGAAGAAGGCCGACCCTGTGCGACCTCACTGGTCGTTGGGAGGAGTGTGGGAGAAGGCGGTCACGCAGATAAACTGGTCCTTAGCCATGTAGGGCTTTAAAGGTAACAACCAACACTTTAAATTGTGACCGGAGCGCAATCGGCACCAAGTGCAGCTCACGAAGGATGGAACTCGTGTGGGTGTACCTTGGCACACCCACAACTGCTCACGCAGCTGCATTCTGGACTAACTGTAGTCTCCGGACACTTTTTAAGGGTAGCCCCATGTAGAGCGCATTAATATCTTGGCACACCCACAAATTAATACATGAAAAAGGTGGATCTCCTCTAGACAAAAATCTGTAAAAAGATTAAACTTAAACATTCGTATATAGGTAGTCCTCAGGTTACAACTCTTATTGGGACCAAAATTTCCATTTGCTAAGTGGTACGGTCGTTAAGCTAAACATCACATGGCTTCCCCGCTTAGCAACATCAGTTCTGGTAGTCGTTAGGCGAAGACCGCACCATTGTTAGGCAAGGATCCCATGCTTCTCCTTCCTTTCCATGCTCATCCCCATCTTCACCCTTTTGGCTGTCCCCTTACCCACCGCTGCCTATCTCTGCCTCTCCTTGCCGGGCCCCAGCTGACTTTCACTGCCTCCTCCTTCTTCCTCCTGCTGCTGCTGTTGATGAAGTGTGCCTGGCCAAGGCCAGGCCTCATGAGGCCTCTGTAATGCAGCAGATGACCTTGCAAAGGGCCAGCATCAGCAGGAGGAGGAAGAAGATGGCAGCAGACCACAGGATGGTCAAATGGGCAGATATGAGGGGAGGGAGGATAAGTGGGTGGGGGTTGTTGCAGTATCTCCTGCACTCAAATGCAAATTCATCTAATTTTGATGACGTGATTTCGGGGTCACTGCGTTGGCTGTCATTTCAAGGATTGGCCATAACTAATTCATTGAGTGCTATAACTATGAATAGTCATTAAACAAATAGTCATTAAGTGAGAACTACCTAGAAAAGCTTTGCTTTTGAAAGCTAACAGAACTACCTGCACCCTTCTCAAGTAATACTACGGTATTATGTATCATCTTGATTATAAATCTGACAAAATTAAAGCAAGGCTGTACCTGATTTTGGAACGTTATGTTCATAATCAGAAAATAACCTGAACCGTTTTAAAATGTATAAAAGCTTTGTTGGTGGAATATAAATATGTTTTTAAATCATGACATCTGTTCAGGTATCATCAACTGAAGCAACAATGGGAAATGAAATCTGAAGAAGCTGACCTGTTACAAACCAAGTTACAACAAAGTACTTATCACAAGCATCAGGAAGAACTGGATACACTGAAAAAAACCATTGGTGAGAAGAAAACAGTTATAAATACTATAAAAACGTTACTGTCTTGAATTGCAACCTATAGATATTGCTTAGGAAGAAAAGTTGGCTTTGAATCAAACACTTCAAACATTTTAAGCAAATAAAATAATCCAAATTGAATTTAAGTACCACGAGCCCAAAATGGGAAAAAGCCATAATTAAAATTATTTTAAAGCATTAATGATGACATTGGCTTATTATTTTAGATAGAATCGTAATATTTAATTTTTCCCTAAATTTTATAAAGGGATATTTTGCTTTCTGCTGTATAACTTTTCTGTTTAAAAGCTACGATCAAAACAATCTCTTTGTTTTTAGAGGAAAGTGAGGAGACGCTTAAGAAAACAAAAGAAGTGCAAAAAAAGGCTGAGGAAAAACTGAAAGTGCTGGAAAATAAAATGAAAAATGCTGAAGTGGAAAGGGAGAAAGAACTGAAGAATGCCCAGCAGAAACTAGACGGAGCCAAGAAAAAGGCCGATGCTTCCACTAAGAAGATGAAGGAAAAGGAACAGGTAAACACTTGATAGCAAGGCCACTATAAGGCCAGCCTAGAAAAGAAATAGACTCAACTGGTAAATAGATTCTTTTTTTTTTTAATTGTCTATCTGTGTTCAAGTTTCTGGAAGAATTTATGCTGAAGGAAGAGCAGCTCTGTTTGGTACTTTGTGTCATCTCTTGAAATATAACAGAATAACAGTTGGAAGGGACCTTGGAGGTCTTTTAGTCCAACCTTCTGCTCGAGCATTTCAGACCCTATACCAGGGGTGTCAAACTTGATTTCATTGAAGGCCGCATCAGGGTTGTGTTTGACCTTGGGGAGCCGAGGTGGTTGTGGCCAGGGTGGGCGTGGCCAGCTTGACATCACTCATGTTGGGGGCACCTGTGGTGGCCCAAGCATTCTGCCAGCGAAAACGGGCTCCTGAGCTCTGTTTTCGGCTGCGATGGCCTCCTGCAACCCTCTGCCAGTGAAAATGGGTTTGACCTCGGGGAGGGGGCGTGGCCAGCTTGACGTCACTCTATCATGGGCGACTGGTGACCCGAGCGCTCTGCCAGCAAAAATGGGCTCCCGAGCTCCGTTTTTGGTTACGACGGCCTCCTGCAACCCTCTGCCAGCGAAAACAGAGCTTGGGAGTGCCGCATGCAGCCCTCCCGAACTCCATTATCGCTGGCAGAGGCACTGTGGGCCGGTCCTTTGCTGTTTCCAGGGTGGCCCCGTGGGCCACATCTAAGCACCCCGCAGGCCGGATCCGGCCCCCAGACCTTGAGTTTGATACCCCTGCCCTATACCATTTCAGACAAATGACTGTTTAATCTCTTCCAGTGATGGAGCACCCACAACTTCTGGAAGCAAGTCATTCCACTGATCAGTTGTTCTATAATAAAACAGCTAAAGATTACGTAAATATTAAAGTATTAGTCTGAGGTCTTGGCTTCCAGCACTCTCATTCTTCCCCTCTCCCTTCCATTTTACCAGTATTAAAACTGACTTGCTTGAGGATTTAGTTGCAATGCTAACACATATCAGTAGTTGTCATTACTTACAATGTAAGCTACAGAGAACCCTGTTGGATCAGAAGCTGCTCCATGGGTTGTGACTTGATCCCCTCTGCCTATTTCAGATATTTCCCCTTGAGATTAAGTAGCTAGGGAGAAATTAAGTAGCTAGGGAGAAATTTTTGTTCTTTGAATCTTCCTAGGAAAAATACAACATCGTTCTGAATAAAGGAAAGGGGGAATCTTTCCTAGGTAGCTGTGGACGTAGGAGGGAAAATCTAAGGCAATCCCCTGGATTTTTCATTTCAGAAGTGATTTGCCTCTTCCCTCAGGCTGAAAGGGAGGGGCTAGCCCAAGTCACTGCAGTTGATTTTGTGCCTAAGGCAGGACTAGAATTTTGTAGCTTGGTGCCTTAACCACTACACCAAACTGACTCTATCTGTACTAGCAAAAGAAAAGTACTTTACTTTGAATATATTCAGAATCTGGCCTGTTCCCTTACAAAATTTTCCCCGAGTCTCACTTGACAATTTGGATGGGCATATCTATTGTGGCTTTGTTAAAATTTGCTCTTGAATCCTAACCCTTATTCTTTAAACCTTACAATCATTTGTGCTTCTCTTTGCTGCCATGTGTAGACATCAACTCTGCATCTGATAGGGTGGTGCGGGCCCAGGAATGAGAGAGCTCCTTACACTTGTTAATTAAAATCATAGATGAGAGCGTCTAGCCCAGAGGTCCCCAAACTTGGCAACTTTAAGACTTGTGGACTTCAACTCCAGCATAGCTGGCTGGAGAATTCTGGGAGTTGAAGTCCACAAGTCTTAAAGTTGTCAAGTTTGAAGACCTCTGGTCTAGCCCCTTCTGAAGCCATTCTGAAAGAGTGGGTAGGGCAGAAGGAAAAGCCCGTGAGCACATATCTTGTTGGGATTCATTTGCATTATGACAAATCTTTCTGCAATGTCTGAATTTGCTATTATATATCTTTTTTTAAAAAAAATATATGCATACGGTATTATCTTTTTTTCCCTTGAAGGCAAAGTTATGTTCCTCTCATAGCGTTAGGCTAAATAGAAAACAGAAAGTTCTAAATAACAGGGTTTTCCCTTGAATTAATGATAATTAATGGTATATACTGTAGCTTTGATCGTTCTACCTTGTTCAGCTCAAAGACAACAGATTTTGTAACTGGTAAAGAAAATCAGTGGGGAACCATCAGAACTGCAGAAGTGATGATTTATGAACCAAATCTGTGATGTTCCCGAAATTAATCTTGGTACTCTGAATTCACTTGGAGGAGTGCTAGGATGCATACTTATGTATGAGTTGGGTTTCTGTGTATAAGCAGAATTTAGGAAACTGGCTTTTCTTGTCTTGTTTTCAACTGGTTATTAGTGGCCAAGGGAAGCTTGAGATTTCTTAGAAGCTTATTTGGGATTCTTTGATGGTATCAACTCCCTTGATCTCAGCTTGTTCTATCTTGTACATTATCTACAATCTAAACTTAATTCAGGTAAGGCTGACAAACAATGGATTTATACATCACATAAGGAGAAAATATATCTTAAAATTAAGCTTTGCATCCCTTTTAAGGAACTAGATATGCAAATGTAAATTTTGCATTAATATGATGATGATGTCCTGTGCTAAGCACATTGGTCTACAAGCGTACTCCACAGTTTTCAGTTTACAGTTACAGTCTCCGCATCCTTCCATTTAAGGCTGATGTTTTTCAGATCTTCCTGAAATGTTTGGTGCCAGGTTTTCTTTGGCCTTCCTCTTTTTCTCCGACCATCTGGTGGTATCCAATTGATTATGGTCTTTGCTGGATGTTGCTCACTCATGCAAAGCACATGTCCAGCAAAGCACATTCTTCGTTCTACCATTATGTCAGAGAGTCTTTTGAAATTACTCCTTTGTAGAATTTCCTCGTTTGTGACATGGTCCCAATATGAGATACAAAGATTCCTCCTTAGATAACAGAACAAGAAACTTAAACTACAAGTGAAGTCCTGCATTAATGTAACGAAATGTAATTCCTCCCTGAGATCCAAATTTATACCACACCATACAATTAGCTCTAATAAATATTTATGCCGTTCAAACCTTTAAATGCTAATACAGACATCCCGTTGTACTCGGCAGCACTCACTCTCATATAGGTGTGAATAAGATTATATTGTTAATATCTGCATTATATTTTTTAGGAGGTTGAAGCACTTGTTTTGGAACTTCAAGAACTAAAACAGGAAGCAGCCTCCTATGACCAACAGATAGAGGCTGTGAACGAAGCCATTAAATCATTCGAAGAACAAATTGAGACCATATCGGCTGAGGTAGCAAAAAATAAGGTTAGTCTTATCCTGAACTACTAAAGTAAATACTGAATATGTTTATTTATTTTTATCCTGCCTTTATCGCACCTCACAACCCTGTGAGGTGGGTTGGGCTGACAGAGGGTGACAGGCCCAAGGTCATTCAGTCAGTTTTCATGCCTGAGGTGGGACTAGAATTCATATCTCCTGGTTTCTAGCCTGGTGCCTTAACCACTAGCCCAAACTGGCTCTTAACCAAATATGGCTTACCTAGAACACAGAACTATTTTTTTTTAGCTTTTAGAATATTAAATGCTTCTAATCTTTCATGGTGAACAACTCATTGTGCCCTAAGTATCTTGGCACATCTGTTGGCAAATCTTAACTGCAGTTATTAGAAATTGGTCTATATTTCATATACGGCTCTGAGTTTATAACTAGAACTCCAGGTCTTGCCCTTTAAATGGGCCTACCACAGAACCTCCAGCTAGCTAATTCAATTCCTTGCAGTCTTTTAGATTTAAACTTAAAAATAAAAAATTGACCTATCCTTTAGTTTAGTGCCGTGATGGTG
>QLTV01000437.1:868289-889505 GCA_003457575.1 Thermophis baileyi
GCGTGCATGCACAGGGGGGGGGGCAGCACAGGGGGGTTGTGCGTGCATGCATGTGGGGGAGGGCCTTGCATTATGGGTGTGGGCACACGCGCGCGCCCTTTTGGCACCCGAGCAAAAAAAGGTTCGCCATCACTGGTTTAGTGGTAGTGTGACTGGGGAGCTTTCTATTATATCTCTTCTTCAGGAATCTGTGAAGAAAGCACAAGAAGAACTGGCAAAGCAAAAAGCAATGGTGCTAGCTCAAGATAAAGCAATTAAAGGCAAATCTGCAGAGGCCGTAAAATATAAAGAACAGAATAATGAATCGCAGCTTAAAATTAAAGAGTTAGAACACAACATCAATAAACACAAACGGGAGGCTTTGGATGCTTCAGCAAAAGTAAGTTAATGTTACATCTATTTCCCTGCCAACAATTATAGTTCATAATGTTAATATTTCATGTCAATAAAAACCTGCCCCTCAAATATCTCAAAGCATATCCTCAAACTGTAAAACGAGGTACAGAACTTGCAGTTACTCACAATCTTGGCTTTGGCCACTAAAACTCTTCCAATAGTTGCCACCATATTATGGTGCAATTTTTAATTATGACTGAATGGAATATTTTTTGAAGTACATGAGGAGAAATTTTATATTAATTGTATTCAATTTCATTATACTGAGATTTAAATGCAGGACCACCTCCCACACCAGATTGGACTTCCTTGTTTGGACCTCAACCGCCAAAGTATATTTCTTGACTTAAAATTGTTTGTACTTTCATGTTGTTACCTGACTGGGAAACACCTGTAATTGTGTAGCCAAATCAGTGAACACTCCATTTATGGAAGCAGATAAAATTCTAAACCGAGTCTGAGGAATTGCATCTTTATTACCTTGGAAAGATACTGTGGCCTAGGTGTGCGCAAAATATTCCATGGGACATTCTTAACATCAAAACAGGCTGTTTCAAGAGGTCTCAATATATATGAGGTCAAGTCTGAAGCTCCTGGCTGATTCGGTAACTGGAACATTCAGAATGGCCCGTTTCAAGGCCAGAACGGCGTACTTTTAAACCCTTAATGCTGCTCACATATTTTTCCTACTTTCAGGAGCATACAGTGGTGGGTACATGGGACATCCAACAAAGAGCATCTGGTTTTATGTCACAATTCATATTGCTCATATTAGCATGATGCAGAAAGATATTTTCTTCAAAACAGGCAAATAGAGAAAGGAATAGCAAAATCCAGTTTCTTTTTAATTATTTCAGTTCCCCAGAAAGTTGCAGCAGAAATGGTGTGGGTTTTGAAGCTTTGACTAGTGTGCCCCACCGTGCAATCTAGAGGTTTCCATGCTGATAACATGGCAGCTGATTTGTGCATTGATTTACATTTACAAATGCTTTCTCCTTGTTCCTTTTATGCGTATTGGCAGGTTTCTAAGATGCTTACAGACTATGAATGGATATCTTCAGAGAAACATCTTTTTGGCCAGCCAAACACGGCTTATGATTTCAAAACCAATAATCCAAAGGAAGTTGGGCAGAGGCTTCAGAAACTGCAGGAGAAGAAGGAGAAGCTGGGCAGGAATGTCAATATGAGAGCCATGAATATGCTTTCAGAAGCTGAAGAAAGAGTTGAGTTGCTCTTATTTCACTCCCCAACCTTACCCCTCCCTGCTACCATAAACGAGTGTCTTCTCAATCGAGTGTTCTCCAAATCTGGGCAACCAGATCCACAATCCCTAGATGGCATACAGTAGAAGTTAGAAATATCTGGAAGGTACCACATTGGATAAGATTTGTGTATCATTTCTGGCATTGCTGTGAATAATGTGGAAGTAATGTGTTTTTTGTTCATTTGGCAATCTAGGTAGTGTTTGCACATGCAATTCATTGTAGGCATTCATCAATAATCCTGTTAGTGAATGCCTATGCAAACCTCATTTCTAATTATCAAATATTCAACAACAACTAGACGCTCAAAATATTAAGAGGCCTGGTTTCAGAATGCCCTAATTAAATTACATGAAATTGATTAATTACATGAAAATTAATTTCATGTCAAATGGTAAATCAATGGTAGCTTGATAGGCATTTACAAAGACTGGTTTTCTCTGATAGATAACAGTGATATCAAGGAAGATTGACAGAGATCCTTTCCTAGATTAGTCAAAAACAGTTCCTTGCACATCATTAGCCTGTATATTCTGTGCCTAATCCTGATTCTCCTCTTGTACAGTACAATGACTTGATGAAGAAGAAGAGAATTGTTGAGAATGATAAATCTAAAATTCTTGCAACAATTATGGAGCTTGACCAAAAGAAAAATGAAGCTTTAAATATTGCATGGAAAAAAGTAAGTCTCTATGCTTCCTAGCCAAAGATTTTACAACAGACTCAAGATCATACCTTATTTCATCCTTTAATCCTTTAATTTCATCCAGAGTGGTACATCCTTAATTAATTAAGATGTACCACTCTGATAATTACCATCCCACCTACCATGCCCAGAGGTCCAGTCAAACAAAATTGTGTGAACAAGGAATCATCATTACTGACTTTCTTGATTGTATTACATGATGCCTACTAATGCAGGAATACACATTTGGGTGGCTGGTAGCCTCATTTGACTAATCATTGATGTGCTGGGACTGCATTCCAAAAAATTGGAGAGATCAAGACCAAAATTAGATTTTATTTCATTTTAGTAAAAACTAGGTACGGTTAAAATAATTATTCTCCAAATATTTAATAAGGTGACATCACCACTTTTGAAAAGGCTGCAGGAATCATTCACATGGTCTTGGGACATCTCTGCTAGTGGATTCAATTCCTCTTAAACACACACAAATTAAATTTGAAGGAATAATTTAAGAACTCCCTGGAGCATATTTAGGCCCAGGGGTAAAAGGAAACCCTATTCGAGAAGCAAGAATCAATTCACATAATATTGGTAGGCTAAAATGGTCTAAAATTTTGAATCTGCAGATTTCATGATATTCCTTGGATGCAAATTAATTTCTCTGATGACATGAATGTTCAATTTTCTAGGTAAATGAAGACTTTGGATCCATTTTCTCCACCCTTCTGCCAGGAGCCAATGCTATGCTGTCACCTCCTGAAGGGCAGACAGTCCTTGATGGTTTGGAGTTTAAAGTTGCCCTGGGGAACACTTGGAAGGAGAATTTAACTGAATTAAGTGGAGGCCAAAGGTTAGTACTTTTCTTGGAAGAGCAAACAAAATAAGACAATTCTGGCTTGAAGTTTTTCTTTTTAATTCTAGCATTTCTCCGAAAGTGTACAAAGATCATAGTTAATTTGAGTGCAGCAAATATAAAATGCATAAGTCCAGAGAAAGAACGAAAGTGTTTGGAGGAGGATTACTTCCAAGCAGATACTGGATGCCTGAACCATAATATATTATTGGTTGAAGGTCTTCAGGATTGAACGACATGTAAATGAAGTTTTAAAAAAATGGAACATTTTCTGTCTTTAGCTACACTGTGGAACATGCTGTTTTGATAGATGTTTTAAGTCTAATATTTATTCCTGGAAGAATATACATTTATTCACAACATGAATTCCAGCTTCAAACTGTGCCCCATACTTTTTTAAATTTCTGGGTAACCTTGAACATTTTTAAAAAAATGGTTCCTACACCTTTTTTACAGTGACAAACTGCTAATGTCACCAGGGGTTAAACAGTACACTCAGACTAAGAATGAAATAAAATGTATTCTGCATACAAAGAGAGAAGGGAGCAAAAGTTCAAAGGAGAAATTTGAAAATTAGACTCTTATCAAGAACCCAGCTTAATAGATATAATGAAAAAAGAATTATTCTTAAAATTGTTACAAGAATTTTGTTTCAAGAAATTATGCTGATAAAAAAACAAAGGCATTTTCTTTGATGTTAACATTCTGATGGGATTTTTTTTTGTATGGTTCTTTAAAAAAAAAATTTTTTTTTTTAGATCCCTTGTAGCTTTGTCCTTAATTTTGGCCATGCTTCTCTTCAAACCTGCTCCCATTTACATCTTGGATGAAGTGGATGCAGCCCTTGATCTTTCACATACTCAGAATATTGGGCAGATGCTTCGGACCCATTTCAGACACTCTCAGGTAATAACAATTTACCAAAAGCATCTTCTGCACTAAGTTTTGAAACTGTTCTTTTCTCTATTTACCATAGGGAAAATCTGTTCCTGAATTAATTTTCTCTGCTTTACAGGCAAACAGCTCATACATCTTTGCTCCAGAATTGAATCCCTTATTCTCCTAGGTTGTCATTCACATAAAACAAATGCCTTTTTTTCTATTCTCAGCTTCTGGCGGTCTGCCACTATATATATGGGCAAAAGAAAAGAAAATGAATCCATTTTGTGTAAAGACACAATTTGCATAAGATACAGTTCATTTTAGTTGCCATAAGTCATTGGTTGATTCTTGAATTTATTGTATTTTTGCTTCTCAGAGTTTAATGGGGTCAAATCTAATTGGAACTTGAATGGGAGACCAACAGGAAATCCCAGCCCTGTAGACTAGGCTGCAGAGTCAAAAAAGTGCTGAAGTAGCAAAGCAGTTTCATACTGTTGTAAAGAAGATGACATGGATATGTCCATGGAATCACTGGGAGCTTTGTGCCTAATTTGAAAGAGTCTCTGCCTTTAAATTAGTGGGTCATTTGTCAGCACCTACAAGTAGTTCTCAATTATACTAATTGGGATGGGAATTTTCATTGGTCAAAAAGCACAATGTCATGTGTCTGCACTGCTTAACAACAGTTCTACCATCATTATGCAAGGACCTCGAGGTTAAGTGAGGACCCCAGGTGATCATAATTTCCAAATTCCTGCCAGCTTCCCCAAAGTCTTTGTTTATTGGAAAGTCAGCAGGGAAGGTTGCAAATTGTGATCATGTGACTAGGAAAGTGTGACCATTGTAAATCTGGGCCAATTGCTGAACATCTGGATCTCAATTACAGGAAGTGGGGGGGGGGCACTGAGATGGCCAGAACCTTGTAAATACCACTCATTCATTGTCATCACAAGTTCAGTTGCTGAACAAATTATTAAGCAAGGACCATCTATACCAGTGATGGCGAACATTCTTTGGCTTGTGTGCCAAAAGGGTGTGTGCACACGCGTGTGCCCACACCCATGCTCTCCCCCCCTACGCATGCGCACAACCCCTGTGCTGCCCCCCCCGCGCGCATGCGCACAGGACTCACAATGGACTCCTGAAGCCTGGGGACGGCAAAAAACAGCCAACCGGGCCAACCGGAAGTTCGGAAATGAACTTCCGTTTGGCCCGTTTGGCCGTTTTTCGCCGTCCCCGGGCTTCAGGAGGCTTCCCTGAAGCCTGGGGAGAGCGAAAATGGCCGAAAAGAAGGCCGAAAATCAGCTGGCCAGCGCGCGCATGCGCGTTGGAGCTGACATAGGGCAACACCTTGCGTGCCCTCCGATATGGCTCCGCGTGCCATCACGGATCTATACAGTTACACTTTGTTGTCTCTGCTTTTTTAATGCATTTTTTTACAAGGTACATAGAGATATAGGTAAGTTTCTCTCAGTATCATGCTATATTTTCGCTATTTTACTTCAGCAGAGTTGAAGTATTTGCTGCTAATATCCCAAATAAAAAACTCGACATATTTCTTAAAGAGACTTTCCCCCCCAAAATAGCTAACCCTCCTGTTTCATAGTCCTAGGATACTTCCAGAGTTGTGAACTATTTCAAAATTTTGTTTTTTTTAATCAGAGGCTCAAACAGGTAACATTTTTGAGAGTGTTTCAAACTCTGTTAAGTATAAACACAAATAATTTAAATATATGCATGGATATGTATTATTTAAGTATCTTGTTTGTTTTCACATGCTATGATGATGCCCAGCTTGGATAAAATTTGTACATTAACATTTTGATAACATGGTTATTTTTACTTTTTTTAATTGGTTTCAAAACTAGTTAGAAAATGCTAGGTTCAGCTGAAAGCCTAGTTTAATAGTTTAACATGATTTTTCTGTTCTTTCTTCTAGTTTATTGTAGTTTCATTGAAGGATGGTATGTTCAACAATGCAAATGTGTTGTACAAGACCAAATTTTTGGATGGTGTTTCTACCGTGGCACGATACACACAGGCTCAGAACGGAAATAATGGAGCTGCACAACAAAGAGCCGATAAACTAAACAAGAAAGAAAAGAGACTGAAAATACCAGTGGATGTTTGAAAAATATTTGCAGCATGGCGGTTCGTCTACATTTTTAAAGAGAAAATGGGATGCCATTAAAATATAGAAATGCCTCTTCGTTAGCATAGCAATATTCATATATTATCTCTATAGAGCACCGAGATTCTCTGTACTCAACAGCTTGAGGGTACAGAAGGGTTAATCTGTAAGTGTAGCTATTTTTCTTAATTTAGATTAGAAATATTCTAAAGACTTGTAAATATCTCTTCTATTTTTTTCTCATTACAAAAAAGCTTGCATTGGTTTAAGAAACAATCACACCCATAAAATTTACCTGTTTCCATAAAGCAAACTACTTACTGGCCAGGAATGCCCAACCATATAAAAATAAATAATATATAATACATAATCAGAAGACTATAAAATCGTGTACTAGTATGTAACATTGTCTGACTCCGAGCTCTGTTCTCTTGTTTTAAATTTAAATGTAAGTGATTTTGTATAGCAGCAAAATCTGTCATTATATATTTGTATTAGTAATAAAATCCTCTCAGATACTGCCTTTATTTGCTGTTGGATTTCCTTAGCTTTATTTACTAGAGGAACTTAATGTGGATTGCTGTATGAGCAAACTGGTTTAATGGCTTACCTGAAGCCTTTTTAGTTATTGTCTCAGAGCTGGAGGTCCCAAACTATTAGAAAAGTGGTCCTTTTGGAAAGGAGGAAATGGCTGAAGGGAAGAAGGGAAGGCTGCTTTAACTGGAACACTTGCCCATATGAATGAATAAATGAATGAGGCGGAAGTGCATTGCATGCTGGGAAGGCAAGAGATTGAGGAGCTGCAACTTTCATTTGAAACAAGTTTCATGTCAAGACTGATGATCCTCACAGCCATTTTGTGAGGGTCTGATCCACTCTCAAACTCACCAGTAGAAAATAGGAGATCCCCGATTTCAACTAAAAATGTTTAACTGCTCATATATTAAGTTTTATATGGACACTTTGAGTGGGCAGTGCCTGTGAAACAAGCCACCTTTTCCTTTGACCCACTCTTTTGGAGAAGAAAACAACTTCAATTTTATGAAGCCTTAATGATTTACCAGGAATTGGTATTAAATGGTGGGACAGTTTATCACCTTTGGCTAATGCAGCAAATACTGTATTTCATATTGGCTGAGTTCATATGCGTAACTCGTGTTATGGTTTATTCAATCCAAATTTTATATACTAAATAGTATATGTGGTTTAAATATGTGTAACATGCTGGTCTAAAACTTTGGTTGGCATGTTCAGCACATTGTTTTTAGACTATAAGAGGGGAGTTTAAGGAATTTGTGGATTCTGGTACATTTTCCTGGAGTAATGATGTATTTAATTTTTTATTAGTTGAATTAAATGGAACTCTAATTCTGTTCATAGCAGCCACTGTATTAATAGTTAATTAAACGTTTTGAGGATAAAATTATTTTTCAGTTTTACATTGTCCGCCTTGCCCTGGTCCTCCCTTGAGATGATGGAGACAAACCCATCAGCTTCTTTTAAAAAGTTATTACAGATAACACTTTAGACTGTAAAACAACTACTTAATATTATATAAAGCCAATTCTTTATACCAAATGGTAATATTATTTTGCATTGTGGGAACCTTGAGAAATAGGTTTTCCAGCATTATGGACTTCTCAAAGGAGTTGGGTTTTTGGATTGACTGTTCACATGTAATCAAATCCTTTTCAACTCCTACCTGAGGTAGGACAAGAAGCGATGGCTGGAAGTTTGTCAGAGATCCAACCTGGAACTAAGGAGGAATTTCCTGACAGTGAGAACAATTAATGGAACAGCTTGCCTCCCTGAATCGTGGGTGCTCCATCACTGGAAATTTTTAAGAAAAAAATTGGACTACTAATTGTCCAAGGATGGCATAAGGACAATTGTCCAAAGATGGCATAAGGTTGGGCAGCAAATTAGACAAGGTCCCTTCCAATTTTATGATTCCAAAATCAACCATTCTCATGAACTACCTATATGGAATTAAAAATATTTTAAATGCAAGCAAGAATTAATATGGCCTTTGGCATTCGCAAGAAAGAAATCAAGGGATAATTGGAGTGGCAGGAACTGGGCTGTAAAGACCACGAAGAGACATTACATAATCCTCAAAATGGAAGCCCAATGTAAGAGGAACAATTCAGCAAAATAGAGATAACCTACTCTGTAGGCTCTCTTCCAGCAACAGAATTACCAATTATTCCAAGAACGCTCATGTTCCTTTATTTATTTAATGTTTCTCCTTATGCAGGAAAAAAGTTTTTAGTCAGTTCATGTACATACGCAACATCCAGATACAAAAATTCAATGCACTGAATTTAATGGAGATCTTGCAACATTAGAAATCTTTCAACATAAAACAGTTTTGTAAAGTCAGCAGGGGTATTATAGTGTCAAATTTTCACACTTTAATCCAGGTATACAAAGCAGCATTATATAACAGCACAGATGCCCGTATCTGGGCAACGGTGTTTTATAGTGCAATTGTTTTCAGAGGAAACTCCAAAGGCCACTTTTTCCCTCTCAAGTTTACAAATTTAACAAGGGACAAGTATCTAACCCAGTGGTTCTCAACCTGTGGGTCGCGACCCCTTTGGGGGTTGAATGACCCTTTCACAGGGGTCGCCTAAGCGTGTGCTAGCCCGCCACCTTGGTGACTGGCAATGCGCACACGCGGGGAGGGGGAGGGGCAGGGGTCGCAGCGGTGGGGGCATTAGGAAGGTTGAGAACCACTGCTTTAGACTGACATCACTCTGCAATGTTTATTATCTTCTGACTAAGGTAAAAGGTCAGTCTCAGCTTCATGGACACAGTTTGCAGCATTCCTGACAACAGAGAGATCTAACCTCTAAATAAAATATTGTAAGTTGGTTTCTCACAGAGGCACGTTTTTTTGTTAATAAATTTCGAAGAGGGGGGGGGGAAATCCCAAACTATTTAAAATTACACTTTAGCTAATTCCCCCCCCCCTTCCAGGTCTTCAGCATAAGTAAAACAACATTTCTATTTGGAAACGTCTGGCACAGCAGCTGCTGCAAACTTAGACTTTAGATTTCTCAATATTGAAGTTCTTGTTTGAAAAGTCTAGAGACTTAGCACTTTTACAATTGTCATGGCTTCTACAAAACACTCAAGGAAAAAGGCAACATTTGACATTCCTGCTTAGTACCAAAAAATAAAATAAAAAATGCTGCTGCTAGAGAACAGAATCACAAAGATCTTGTATCTACATTCAGTGTTATGGTTCTTCCTGGCAAGTCAATGGAAAGCTGCCTTCTATGACATGTCAAATTCTTTTAAACCACTTTACGGTACCTTACCATTTTTTAAATTACAGGTATTAGAGGAGGTAATTTTTTTAAAGGCAGTCCAATGACAATTTTTTTTTGCTTATTTCAAATTCTTAACGTATTCTAGCAGCCCTAAAAACAGGATGGGACATCAAGAATGGGATCCCACCATCCCTCTTGAGGTAACATGAATATGAGAAGAGAGTTATTTATGCTTTTGACTATCTGGGCAGCAGCATGCAACAAACAATATTCAGATTCCTTTTTCTGAAACCTACTGGATTTTTGAAGAGTGAAGGTACCACCCCAACCAAAGCTGGCAAAGAAGAAAGATGGATTCAGCAGCATTTCTTATTTCAACTCCAGAGAAAGCAAACTTGTCGGGGACTAAGAGGCCTTCATGTCTGAGAATCAAGGTTTCTCTAATTCTACTCAGAACCTACACCTTGTTCTTTTGCATCTATAGTATAATCATACAGCACGAAAGCACTCCCTCCCAAAAGTAAGAATTTCTGATTTTTTATGGAAAAATCATTCCAAGCTCAGATATGGGGTATTAGGATACAAATCTAAGACAATTATGAAGTTGCAGCGATTGTGTCAACTCTTACATCTGTATTATAATTGTTAATGCAACAATCAAGATGTATATAGATAAAAAAATTGAGAATTTTAAAAAAATCCCAAAATGATATTGGTTAATAAACTAACTCATCTGAAGGATCCTGGGTAGCTTCAAAACTCACTGATAGTCTGACCCAATCTCACAAATACTACAGGAGTAGACCCCAAGTATGTAAGTTTAGTTCAGAGGTCAGTTTTGTATGTTCCAAAATTCCTACACAGAATATGTAAGAATTTCCATATAGAAATCAAGTCGTCCTACCTACAGGTCTTCAAAGACCACAATTTACTTAGCATGAAAAATCTATCACTAAATAATATATTGATTCTTACATAATACTTTCGCTTATCTGTTTAATATAACTCTACAAACCTAGCAGAAAACTGTGATTGTGATGTTATCCAAATTAACAATTTCACTAAGAAATCTTTATTAAAATTGGAGCGGATGCTGTTTTTTAGACAATTGCAAGAACAGATTTGATAGAACATTTGTACTCTGATGTATGCAGTCAAAACCTATGGTGAAAATCAAAAGTACTTTCTAGAAAGAAGATGCAAATGGCTGGGGCGGAGGCTAATAATGTTTTAGCAGCACAATCTTATTTTATTTAAGAATATTTCCTAAAATAAGTAAGTGGTTATTGTTGTGAAAGGGTTAATTCAACTATGAATTCTTGCATGGAAAATGTAGGAATTATTTTTTTTTTTAAAAAAAACATACCTTATGTAAGGTCTTACAAACCTAACTGCTCTATACACCCTTATATCCAGACAATTAAAGTGCTTTCTTGTGTGCATTTTTATCCAGGAGAAATCACATGTTTTAATGCAGGAAGGCATAGGTTTTTCCAAATCTTATATACTCTGTTTATATGAGATGAAGTGATATTTTATGGTCCAAAGCAACCAACACTGACTAGTGGCATTCCAAAACAAGAGGCAAACTAAGTCCCTTTAAGGGAGGCCTGTCCAACCCGTGGCCCATTGGCCACATGCAGCCCTGCACAGCTAATAATGCGGCCCCACGAGATCTTAAACTTTCAAAGGAAGTTTGTTATTTATATACATTAACTATATTATATTTTATATGTGGCCCAAGACAATTTCAATTTCAAAAAGGTTGGACACCCATGCTTTTAACTTATTGATAGGGCTATGAGGTTTGGGCTAAAAAATCTAGGTACTCACTAGTTGCAATAAAAAGATACACAAAACTCTTACTCTTTGCTGCTCTCTAATATTTCTGGCAACTTCGTTCTTTCGTACTATCATTAGTAATGATACCAATTATAATACTGCCATCATGACATAACACCGGAAGTTGGCCCATATGAAATCCACAAAAAGTTTGCTCTCTGGTGTTTTGCTATGATTTTCATTCATTAGATTTATATAATAAGGGCCATTTTTGTGTAAAGATTCCGCAAGTCTTAAGTCACAAAACAAGGTTCTCTTTCACAAATGAACAATTTCCAAAAATGTCCTTATGTACCTTGGGTATTTTTCGCTTAATACTTTCAAGGCTTGCATTTTAAGTAAACTGCTTCATAGGTTGTTATTGTTGCTTTTAAGGGGGAAAAAAAAAAAGAAAGAATGGGGAAGAGAATCAAGGTGTTCTTTATTTCAGCCAGGGAATTTATGCATGCTACAAAAATCATCTTTACTTTTCCTCTATGTAATACGGAGCTCATTGCACTTTTTTTTGCTTGCTTTGTTTCACGTGGCACTTGATTGGTATTCAATTCAATCAAGATTTTCTAAAGTTTTCTTTAATAAAGATGCTTTTTCTTGTAGTTCAGGCCTACTGTCCAAAGTCAGTGCTGTTAAAGAGCCAATGAGGACTTCTCTACTTTCAGTGTTGAGGCTTTCCCATTGTTTCGATTCTACACAAGAAAAGGGAAAAAAGAAGGATATCATAAACCTTTCTACTTGCATTTTCAGCTAAAATTAGTTCTTAAAATGGGTTCTGATAATTAAAATACAATTTTAGTCATTAACATGCTAATATCACTTGATAGTGGTAAAAAGACAGTTGATCTAAGTATCCCCCCACCATGAAATTTCAATTGATGAGAGATCCTCTCCGAATAATGCAACATTACTCTGCCTAATAATGATGAAAATAGTAGCATTTTTTTGATGTTCTATAACCTTTGTTGTAGGACAACTTCAGCTATTTTATAAAATTACAACTTGAAGTTAAAATCTACAATAATTAAAAACTTGTATTAATGTTTTATCCATTTAGAGTACCTGGAAACAACCAGAGTTTTGGAGGTAAAAGATGTAATGGAAAACAAACTTACATTAAAATATACATTCAAACACACTTCTATTAAAATATATTTACATTTACAATAATATACATTCAACAGTTAATCATAAGAATCATACAGATCAGATTAAGAGAGTTGGAAGGGACCTTGCAGGTCATCTAGTCCAACCCCCTGCCCAAGCAGGAGACCCTACATCTGCCTCTACCTAGGATCGAACTCACTGATTGTGAGGCAAGAGCTCCACCTCTAGGCCACAGCACATGTTCTTTTCCTAAGTATAGGCATAAAAAAATCTATGTGAAATGAAGTGTTGGAAGAATGTTGAGGCACAAAGAAAATATTCCTTTAAAATTTACTCTTCTTTTTCTCAATGAATCAATATCTTTATCTCCTTAGATGACTTGAGTCCCATACAGCATTTGAATAGAGATGTGTAAAATATTTATAAGAGTCATGGTGGTGCAGTGGTTAGAATGCAGTATTGCAGGCTAACTCTGCCCACAGCCAGGAGTTTGATCCTGACAGGCTCAAGGTTGATTCAGTCTTCCATCCTTCCGAGGTCGGTAAAAGGAGGACCCAGATTGTTGGGGGCAATATGCTGACTCTGTAAACCGCTTAGAGAGTGCTGTAAAGCACTATGAAGCGGTATATAAGTCTAAGTGCTATTGCTATTTTGTGTGCAGCGTGATTCACACACGTCAGATGGTTTCGGCTGTTCTATACTGAATTGAAATATGCATGTTTCAGATATTTTGGATCATGTACGGGACAAAATGGGTGTCTATGTTTTGGATACAGACTAAAACGCATGGATCCAAGCAGAAGTGGTTTGGAGCACAGATAAGAGTCACAAAAAGACAAAACTGGCAAAAACATGTGCAGACATTGGCGGCAGAAGCAGCAGTAAGACCCTGGAAAGTTTCCAGGGAAAAGACTGGCTGAAAAGAGAGGAGGGCGTGACGTGTAACAGCTTTGCAATGGTCTCCCTAGAAAATGATGCTGGAACCCTCCCAGTTTCAGTTTGATCCAAATGTTCTGGAACTTGTTTCTGCCAAATTGCACTTAATACAAAATAGTTTGACTAGAACTTCTGAAACATGATGGATTTTTGTTTCAAGAAAAAACTTATTTTTCATTTTGTATATACGCCTACTTTTGAACAGGTTACACAATAACCTGGGTTATGCCCAAGTCCCCATCTAAAGGTTAGGGCAGCATGCTTCCCTGAGCCCAAAGCAAATCAAAGACCAGAGGATCCCGTTCCGAACTAAAAGCAGAATTAGGGTTAATGCCTTGTCCAAAGTGTAGAAATCCATTGCATTTATAACAGTTAACAGATTTTGATCACTTTTGGCACTATTCAAAGCATTAATGTTTGATTCTTGAAATGATTGCTGTTTTAAAAAATGCAAAGTTCATCTAGATCTTAGAGCAGTGGGCAATCTGAAGCAATTTTGCCATGTGGCATAGATTAGCAATAGCAATAGCACTTAGACTTATATACCGCTTCACAGTGCTTTTACAACCCTCTCTAAGCGGTTTATAGTCAGCATATTGCCCCCAACAATCTGGGTCCTCATTTTACCCACCTCGGAAGGATGGAAGGCTGAGTCAACCTTGAGCCAGCGAGACCCGAACTGCCAAACTGCTGGCAGCCGGTGATCAGCAGAAGTAGCCTGTAGTACTGCATTCTAACCACTGCGCCACCACGGCTCTTAGAAAGCCTACTGTCTTTCAAATGAATTTTTATGTTTTTTTCTGATCGCCAATGTATCTGTACATCTGTACAACCAAGGGTAATGAAAAATTTTGTATATTCTGCATTTCTTTGCTGTGTTGCTTCCCTATTGAAATTTTCCTATTAATTAAATTGTCTGACTTGGTATCATCTCAAATATGCAAAATGTGTGCTTTTCAGAATATCAAATATTTTAAAAGATTTAGTTGCAAAAGATAATAAAAACAAGCATGATTATGTCGAACAACTGATGTGCATCTTAAGTTAAAAACAGGAATCGGGTTGGCCAAAACTGTTCTTTAAAACAAAATGGGATACAATCCTGTCCTTCAGTCTTCAGATTTAAGGAATCATCTTAATTTTCAGAACTGTAATTCTTACCTTCAAGTTTGGTGAGCAGCACTTCTATTACTGATAAAGCTTCAGTCCTTATGGAAGTGTAACTTTTATTCTCTAATGGAGTAAGATTTACATTTAAAATGGTGATTACAAATTATGTGTATAATAATATAGTTTTGTGCCTGAAATACTAGCATGAAGAATTTATACAACTTTGACAATGGCATGCAGTATCTCAATTTTTACTTTCTCCTAACCCCAATTCTAGCATGGATTTAATAATAGACCATATTATTATTAAATAATATTGTTAAATTATTCTTCAAACAATAGTGTTATTTGAACAAATAAATTGATTTGTGTTGGAAATGAACTTGCAACGGTAAGTAACAGTTGCATGTCTAGATGATTACCAGCGACTGGTTTATATATTATCCACCTAAAGTTAATTACAATATAGATGATCTTTCTGGTCTAAATTATTCTGTGTGTTTTCATAATGTTTTGGGAAGTATCCATTAAAGAGTAAACTGGTGGTACCTAAGACAAAAACTAAATTTGACTTAATTTATCATTTACAGGTAATACAATTTAATGTAAAATAATTCATGTAATTTACTGTCTTTGTCTGCTCTCAATAATTCTCATTTTGTCAGATTAATGATAAATAAGTACAGCTTTTAAAAACTCTAGGGGCTGTACCCCAAGCCTTTTGTAGGCTGCATGAAGCCCTGGGTTCTCAAATTATCCATCTCTATCCTAATATTAAAAAAAAAGGATAGCAGGTACATACAGTCCTCTGCATCATTAAAGTTTCTTTTAAAAAAAAATGTTCTCTTTATATCTGCAGTATTAAATGCTATACAGACAGAACCTTAAACCATATCGACCTACCTCTTCATTCTGTGTCATGGACAAATAGCTCTTGGTCTGATCTCCCTATGCATACAGGTAATCCTCGACTTAGGACCACAATTGAGGCCAAAATTTATGTTGCTAAGCAACACAGTTAAGTGAATTTTGGCCCATTTTACAACCTTTCGTGCCACAGTTGTTAAGTGAAAATGACTTCCCCATTGACCTTGCTGGTGAGAAGGTTGCAAACGTTGATCACACTGCAACCGTCATAAATATGAATCAGTTGCCAAGCGTCTGAATTTTGATCACGAGACCATGGGGACGCTGCAAATGGTCATCAGTGTGAAAAAGAGTCACAAGTCACTTTTTTTTAGTGCTGTCGTAACTTTGAACGGTCACTAAATGAACTGTTGTAAGCTGAGGATTACCTGTATGTGGACAGCAAGGAATATGACCTTGGCAGGGATGTGCAGGCTCCACTGCCAAGGCAAGAAGGTTAAATCAATTTTTAAGCCAAGAGTGTCCAGGTAACATGTTTGGTTTGTTGTGAAGTGGCTCAGAAAAGACCTTCCTGATCCTGAACTATGAGGACGAGGAAGAGATATTGCAAAATCAGATTTGCAAGATTCTGCTATTTAGCCATTCTCAATAAAAATCAGTTATAGGATACTTAATTTCATGGCTTGGTCTATCTAGTGTGCCTGACAATAAGTGAGACAGGGACATCTTTCTCTCTTAGTTAAAAAGTTGGGAAGAAGCAGAATGATTAAATTCCAAGAAATTTCTTACATCTAATCCAATAAGCAGAACATCCAAATAAGAGAACATCTTAAAGATACGATATGGATATACGCAAATCCTGCTCCGCTGGCCAGAGAAGCAATCATAATTCAGTTGGCTGTCACAATGAATCTTTGGAAGATTCTATTTAGTTAAATTTAGGTTTCAAACAAAAACAAGTGGACAAAGAAAGCACAAGACTGAAAAGATATTTACCTAGTGAATGAGTGATGGAGGAACAGGTTTCCAACAATATTCTTGCCAAAGCCTCGGGGTCAGAGTGTTCTGCTTCAAATAATAACAACCTGTCAAATGGAAGAATATAAGCATCATTTTTTTCCAAAGAACACGGGGCTTTACTGTCTTAAGATTCCACCTGAGTGAGCTGTAGTCATCAGAGGCCTTTCATGTGGCAATTGTAAATATCAAAGATGCTACATACTCAGTTATCGGGTGAGCCTTGTGGAGCTTGAAATTTCAATTCCACATACATTGCTCCTTACTTAAAACATGCCAGTTTCCCCATGCCAGTCAGTGGAAGTAGGTAGGGAAAAGAGGCAATGAGATCCACAAAGCTCAGGCAAAGGATTTTGAATCTGCTCATCTCCACATGCTACTTTGAATGAACAAGAACAGAAGCAGAAGCTCCAGCACCCGCAGAAAACTTACTCTTGGTAAAAAGCCTTCATGGCTTGGAGAACGCCGAGCTGTACTTTCCATGTACCAAGTCTCAGACGCTCACACATTAATCTGCATAGCTCTTGTCGATAGCAGCCTTAAAAAAAAAAAGGAGATCAGAATATAGACGATCTATATCCCGACAACTGTCAATGCTCAGTTACAGGGAGCCTTAGAAGATCTGATAACAAAACTTGGGTTGTTAAAGGGGGCAGGAGCCAGACTGACTTTCCTGTCAGAACTGCCATGCATTCTGTTGTGTCCTGTCGGCTGCCAGCCCCTCCAGCAGCCGAATCAGATGAGGAGGCAGCGTGGGAGTCAGGGCCAGCATCAAGGCAATCTGAGAGCTCCGAGGGGGAAGAGGGAATGGAGCTGTCAGAGTTAGAGGCAGAGCCTGGGCCATCCACCAGCCCTCAGATGCAGAGTCAACAGCCCCAAGGTCTGGAGGTGGCTGATGAGGAAGAGGAGGAACAGCTGGGTCCAGTGCCTGATGTGCGGATGCACAGAAGGCAGAGGAGAGCAGTTCTATGGGCCGATCCTTGGGACGGAAGAACCACCGCTGCTAGCAAAGCCGCACCCTAGCTCTGGGGATAAAAGGCAGGGGGCGGAGATGAATAGGTGTGGCAGACAACTATTCATCTCCCTGCCGGACAGACTTGTTAGCCTTCTGTGAGAGAGAGAGAGAGACTTTTTGCTGGGGCTGCTGGCCCTCCTAATAAAGGGAACATTTATTTAACTACAGAGCGTTTGTCATGTTTGGGAGCCAGGTCAGAACACATTCTGGTTGTCACCTCCTCTTCTGACTTCCATTTTCTCAGTCCCGTATCCTTGCCACCCATCTATGTTCTGGAGGACAATCTCCCAAATGAATCTTCATATTATTTTCCAAGCAGATTTACTGTTCCCAGTAGCTTAAATAAATATAGCTTCAAAGAAAACTAAGGATCAGGAACAAAGACAGGAATCTAAGAACAAAGGACAAAATTTGGCTTTCCCCTTGAAATATTCAGATTGTAATCTTTCCCTTTTTGCTGCTTCCTTTCTGAAATTTTTTAAAAAATGCTCACCCCACTTATTACAATCCTTATATTTAGGTTAAATCATAAGACGTTAAGAAAGTTAACCTTAAAAAAATACAAAGCAAAAGAACTGCAACAAAACCAACAGCCAATACAATGAAATTATTTCCTTCCTCTCCTATGAGCTCTTGCAAAATCTAAGGATAAAATAGTTCAAATTACTGGAATTAGACCTACACTGTGTTTCTGAGTTTTTAGGCCAGGCTTTGCCTAAACTTTCAAAAGCACAGAGGAGAGCTTCAACTTGGAGTTCTTTCTCATTTTCGTTCTCATCCTCATCATCGTTGTGTGACGAATTTTTTCCTACATTCTCAGGACAATTCTGCAGTGGAACCAGAGGGTGTGAAATTTGAAAGAGAAAGAGCAAGCAGAAGAAAAAAAAATAGTGGTTTAGCTTTTATACTTCTCTTTTTTTTACAAACATCCTGACAACAGTTTCATTAAATTATTCTACATTTGGTTAGTAACAAAGAATTCAGAGTAATATAAAACATTTTATTTACATGAAAGCTAACCATGGCATCTCTACTGCAGGAGATCAAACTTGCAAAATTTAATTAGCATACCAATAAAGATAATGATTTAAATCCAGTAGTTGATGGCAGGGATCATTTCCTTAATCTCACAGTTCAGCCAAGAAGTCACATACTTGCCTCATAAAGAGACAGATCCCAAGATAATGTACCTTCAGAGATTGTTTTTACAATTTAAGGCTCTCAATTACCTTCACTGAGATGAAAGTCAGTAAAGGAAATAAAAAGCTAGTAATCAATGTAGAAAAAAATAAAATTTTATGGAACTCTACTAAGATAGAAGTGTCCCAAAAACCTAAGTGAATATTAAGAAAGTTGAAAATAGCCCTTCTGCCACAGGTGCATTAGCTGACATCTGCCCTATGTTTATTAAGGACTTGCAACCCATTTGAAAGCAGCATCCTTCAAAGAGGAAGGTGAGATATAAAGGGGTGATTCAATTGATAGTTCTCCAAAGAAAGATACAGTATAGGATTGAGACTGAGTCTTCAGAACCAAGAAGTACAAAGGCATTAACAATTGATGGCTTCCTCCAGTTAGCAGGCAGTTCATATGAGGCATTTCTGCTACATAGCAATACCACTTAGATTTATATACCGCCTCACAGTGCTTTACATCTCTCTCTAAGCGGTTTACAGAGTCAGCATATTGCCCCCAACAATCTGGGTCCTCATTTTACCGACCTCGGAAGGAAGGAAGGCTGAGTCAACCTTGAGCCGGTCAGGATTGAACTGCTGGCAGTCGGCAGAACTAGCCTGCAATACTGCATTCTAATCACTGTGCCATATATCATCATAGCACCAGCTGGTAATGCTGTAAATTATTAGTGTAAAAATTCTAAAGAGATAGTTAGTTCTTCTTTGGTCAGACTGAATAGTAAGTTTTTTAAAAGCAAGAATGAGCAGCAAACTAAGCTGTGTTTCTGCTTTGACCTCAATGGGGGAATCTTATTAATTCAGCCTGGTTCAGCCTGAGATGTCCTCCCCTCTTTTCACAACATAAAAGTTAATCCCAACCAGACTTACAAAGGTTTTTATATGGGTTACATAGAACAATTCACAGAAGTAGCCAATCCAAAAAATGTACTATTTTGAGTGATGCTATTATTCAAATCCAAGGAGGGCTGAAAGATCACCTTCTTTATTACTGGAAAGATGATGTCTGTCAGTTCCTGGAACCTATTTTCTTGGGTAGACTTAAGCACATCAGCCATACACCGGAGCGCCACAATCTTGTACCGTAGGTTTTCTTTGCGGCATTCTTTCAGCATTGCCTGTACAACATCATCAACACTGGGCTGGTTGGGCAAAGGCTTGTGCAGTTCCACACTAAAATCAATAAAGGATGAACAGGACATGGCTGATCAATTTATTACACCGAGCCTCTTAATTTAGTTCAGCTTAAGTATATCTCTTGCAAAATATGCATATTCCCTTTACTTTAGGTACGTAAAACCTGTCCTATGGCTGTATAGACAACTTGGCATTTTATTTTACTGTAAAATGCTTTGAATTTTCAAAAAAGCAGCTAATGGAACACTGGAAATCATAGAGTTTGCAATTTCATTCTTCCCCTAATGAAGAAAAGCTTCTTGGTATATTATTTATACCCATGCATACTCAGCAACTATATATTTTTTTTCCAATGCATATCCCAGAACTGCACCAATCAAGCCCAAAGGAGAAGCAGTATTGATTTTTAAAACTAATATTTTCTTTACTATAGTTTTCAGGAAAAATTATCTTAAGAGAGAAGTCCAAAAAACAGGATAAATTATTCGATCAGCAGCAAAAAACAAACAAACAAACAAACAAACAAACAAACACTAGTATATTGACATTGGGAGAAAAAAAAGGGGAAAGGGTGTGAAAGCATAACTAGAATGAAATATGCTGAAAAAGTGCACATCCACTGGCAATTTCATCTCCTGGAAACTTTCAGACTAGAAGATGAAAATATTTTTACCTGCATGAACAGGCGACACTGGCAATTGCTTTTAATAGCTCTTCCTAAAAGACAAGATAACACAAGAGATACATTTTAGTATGTGATTTCTATATCGTCCCCACAAAAATTTAGAAGTGCCGAGTCAAATATGCAAGTTACACCTTGAATGAACATTTGATTGTGAATTATAATGCTATCCAGTTGGGCGAAAGACCTGAGAGATCAAAAACAATGCCTGACAACAAAGCCAACTCAGCCTGACTTACAGTTGCAAGAAAAAGTATGTGAACCCCTTGGGATTACGTGGAGTTTTGCATGAATTGGTCATAAAATGTGCTCTGAACGTCCTCTAAGTCACAACAATAGAAAAACACAGTCTGCTTAAAATAATACTACACAAACATTAGATGTTGCCATGGTTTAATTGAACAGAACATGTAAACATTCACAGTGCAGGGAGGAAAAAGTATGTGAACCTTTGGACTTAATAACTGGTTGACCCTCCTTTGGCAGCAATAACCTCAACCAAACGTTTCCTGTAGTTGCAGATCAGACCTGCACAACGATCTGGAGTAATTTTGGACCACTCCTCTTCACAAACCTGTTTCAGTGTAGCAATATTCTTGGGATGTCTGGTGTGAATCGCTCTCTTAAGGGCATGCCACAGCATTTCAATCGGGTTGAGGTCAGGACTCTGACTGGGCCACTCCAGAAGGCATATTCTGTGCTGTTGAAGCCATTGTTCTGTTGAATTACTTGTATGCTTTGGGTCATTGTCCTGTTGCATCACCCATCCTCTGCGGAGCTGCAGTTGGCGGACAGATGGTCGGACGGTTTCCTGCAAAATGTCTTG
>QLTV01000437.1:900806-916640 GCA_003457575.1 Thermophis baileyi
GGTGCCTGCCCCCCCCACGGGACGGCCTCGGCTCCTCTCGCTCTGCCTCTGTCTGGCAGCATTTTGAGAAGCGCTCCTGCCTGTGATGGGGCGGCGAGGCAGGGATCGAGGCTCCCCTCCTCTTCCTCGGAGGCAGGAGCGCGTTTCAAAAGCTGCCATAGCCAGAGCCCAGAGGAGCCGAGCCAGTCTCGTGGGGTGTGCGTGCACCCGCCTCTCGCTTGCTCTCGCTCTCCCGGCCAAAAAAGTGCCCGCCGCAAAAAGAGCGCCTCCCAGCATGCCCCCCCTTTCCCCCGGAAAGTAATGGGGGGGCCTTATTTTCGGGGGGGGGCTTATTTCAACGCATGTCCCGAAAAGCCCTGTTGGGCTTCTTATCGGGACATGTCTTATTTTTGGGGAAACATGGTATTTTACCCCTTACTTTATTTGCATCCCTGTTATGTCAGGAAGGCTAGCCTGTTTTAAAAGTTCATGAAACAATCTTGTGAATCTTGTCTTCTTGGTTATTGATCAAGACATTATTAGAAGTGAATAACTTCCTGCTGTAACACTAGCTTTCCTTTACTAAATGAAATAATTAGAAATACCAATATTCTGCTATCAGTTATAACCAGAGTAATTTCATTATTACTTGCAATCTTCCTTGGACAAGTTATGTAAAAGCCAATTATTACCATATTTATAGTTTCCATCATTGGGGAGGATTTAGCAGCACTTAGTCTTGCAGTATCCATTGCAGCCTTAAAGACAGAAAAAAAGAAAAGAAAAATTGATTAAAATCTAGAGTTTAAAAGGTGACAAGAGAAAACGGAAGGCCCATGTGGATGCATAGTAACAAGCAATATTATGTTAAGAGCGATTGAAAAGACAAAGATTCCTTAAATAAAGAAAGAGGAATAATTCTCATGAAATTTTTACTCAGACAATATTTTAGTTAAACTGTATATACAAATTAAGTTAACTAACTTATCTTATTTACTATGAATTTTAATTAAAAATAAAATATCATGTGGATATCTCAACTGTATGAAAATAATTGATGATGTAACTAATCTCATTCCCTCCTCTGCTAGACAGCCTTTAGTCTATAAATGAGAAACCTTCTTACTTAATAGTGCCCTTACCTTTTCTTGCTCTGTAGCACGCAGGCTCAAGTAGTTGAGGACCTGAGGCTCCAAAACACTCAGGGATTCCAACAAAGCTGGGATGAGCTTTGGTGCGTGTGGTTTCAGCATGGCCCCAGCACTTTTACTGATCTTCACCAGGGTATTAATGCTATAAATAAAAATGTGGAAGACAAGCACATTTGCATTCTTCTTCACTAGTAGTAATCCATCCAATCACATAATGAATATTGTTTAGGTGTCAGAAAACAATCTGCTAACGAATTTAACTTCCATTCGCTAAAACAAAGTAGTTCAAAAGGTAAATGAAATGCAGCAAATTCCCAGGAAGCTTATATTATCTACTTTCTGGGCCATAAATGTCCCTCTCACCAAAAAGTCTATTAATTTCAGCGGCTGTACTTATAGCAGGTTAGACTGGCTCTTTCCACAGCTGGTTGTAGCAACTGTAGGACTCTTTAATTGGTGCAATCATGATTTTCCCATCTAAGCTTAAGTGGTTGCATATTATGCATGTAATTAAGCATATTTTCTACATTGATTTTCCTTGGTTCATAAATTATGATAACCAGTTTAGTGGGTGGTGCAAGGCCAGCCAACTATGATTCGATTAGAAAACCATGCTTAAGCAAATCATGGGACACCATAGAGGAATCTAGAAATTATCATTTATTGTAAAAAATATTCCTTGGATTCATTTATTTGAGAAAGAATGATGGGTAAAGTCCTGCAGAAATCGTTTCTTGATAGGAGATTTGGAAACGTAAGAAAGGGGGAAAAAAAGTAAGGATAAGGTACCTCAGGGTCCGCACTTCAGTCACCGTATTCATCATTCCTTTATCAAGAAGACATGGCAAAAGTACGGCTATGGTTTTCTGGCCTGCAACTCCTTTAGATGGGTCGCACATCTTCACACACACCTTAAAACAAAAAAACAACATGCAGATGGCAGTTGGGAACCATTATGAGCACAGATGTTCTGAAGATATTCTTTACACTATGGCTCAAACTGAGTCACAGAATGATGTAAAATTCTTGAAGTTATTGGAGTGATTATGAGAATGTACCTTACTTAATGTTTTCAGGGCTAACTCTGCTGCCTTTCTTACAGATTCCTGAAAAAGAAAAGGAGAGGAGGGGAGGGGAAAAGAAAACTTTTTAAGTTTCCAATTTTAATTTCAGACACTATTAATGGAGTGATTTTGCCTTGATGGTGTATGTTTTCAAGAAAATATAAATCTCTTTTTCAAACAAAGGTGCTTGTTTGGAAACCCAGAAAAATAATTTAAAATTCACATTCCTTTATATCAAGGGGTTGTATGTATAAAGCTTGCAAAGAATAAGATTGCTAATCCCGCTTTACAGAAGGGAGGAGAAAGGAAGGAGTCTAAATCAAAACTAATGCTTATCTGACTCCTTTGATGCTCTAAATACTTTTCAAAACACAGCCCAATTACTAGACTGAACAGTCATTTTCTATTCTAAGTATTTCCCTTTTATTCATAAAGCTCAGATATTTTTGCCATGAAGATTGAAAGCCAAAATGGACCACAAATGTGTGTTTTATCATTCAGGAGTGTTGAGTTCTGGGAATTCCCAGCATAACACCAGAGGAAGCATACAAGCCTTCTTGGTTGTGAGCTATTCTCTGCCCGCAATGATTATAGTAATTTCCCAATACTAGAAAATGAAACTTTTTAGTACCTTTATATCATCTTGTACTCTAAAGAGAGTTTCCCATATTTCTGGAAGTTTATGAATAATCTCATCCAAAGGTCTTCCTCTTAGTAAGTCATTCAGTGCTAAACAGCTGTGGAAAGAGTTTAATTACCATTCTTTGATAATATGAAGTTTCAATAAAATAAAACAAATTGTTTCCCCAAACATGTACATTATTTAAAAGTGTAGAAGAAGAATCTAACTGCCAGACAGTAATGCCTGTACACCTAAATTTCGTAAAGTAGAATTAATTCCCCTTTTCAAGCTACCTTTTTTAAACAAACTACAATCTTACAATAATTAGTACTTATATGTTCTCTGTTTCTAAGGAAACATTTTATGTGATTATATCTTCATCTATAACTAACCTCAATATGTTTAAGTTAACCTGTATTAAACAAACCATATTTAACAACAACCACAATTCACTTAGTTCTATAACACAATAAATATTTCCTTGCTCATGCCCACAGCAGAACTGAAGGCTAGGCTATGTAGAAGTGTGCATGCAAAAACACGGCTTATTTGCTATAGTTTAGCACAATTCCCCTCTTAATTAAATATTATGGGTGGTATTATATAAAGTCCCTAATGGTACTTTGCATCAATGTCAAAAAAAGTTCCAGAAATGTAATTATTTAGTACAGTTTATATCAACTTAAATTATATGGTAGAAAACAAAACAAAAATATATGCATAATATATTTTTCATAATTAAGCTTCCCTGCTAACTTATATGACTTATTTCCAAATATTTGTACTCTAAAATTACAAAATCTGCCACCCAAAATGTACAGCTCACATAAGTGACAAAATTACATAAATAAATCCTGAAAACCCAATATAGAGAAAATATACAAGTATGGATTTTCAAAACACCAATTATTTTAATTTAAATAATGAACTGACTTTAGAAATGCATACCTTGACTCTCGAATTCGCCACATATTGCTAGTCAGGTTGCTTATTAAATCATCAAGAATTTCTTTCATGTATTTGTCCACCTGAACCAGTAGAAAACAGTTTTAGCTATTAAAAGCATTCCCACACCCAAGAGTGAAGAACCTGAACATTTATAGTGATAATTTCCTGTAACTCAACAACAAACTACAATGAAACAGAAACTTAATGCAAAACTGATGATCTTTAAAGCGTTTTTCCTGCTTTGTAGGTATCATCATTCAGAAACAGCACAAGATGATAACAAAATGGGCTAATATGATAGATTAATTAGAATCATTCTCACATAGTGATTTTCCTATGTTGATTTTGCTCTATGTGCTGAAGGAGGTTAACTATATTTTATTATTTTATTATTTATTTGTTTATTTATTGAATTTATATTGCTGCCTATTCGCCCATGGCGACTCAAGGCGGCTTACAGAATATAAAACCACATTTAAAGCAATAAAAACTAACAAAAAGAATCAAATAAATTAATATAGTACAATATAACAAAATCACTCCCGCACCTCCCACCCCCCGCCCCGGCGACAGCAGATCACACGAGCCATTTAATGGGCTCCATCCTGCTCTGGGTTCCCCAGGCCTGCTGGCAGAACCAGGTCTTCAGCGCCTTCCGGAAGAGTATTAGAGTGGGGGCCATTCTAATCTCTGGGGGAATGATGTTCCAGAGAGAGGGAGCCACCACGGAGAAGACCCTTTTTCTGGGTCCACCAGGTGTATCTCCCTCTGGGATGGGACCCGCAACATTCCCTGCCTCCCCGCTCTGATGGGTCGGGTAGATGTGACCGGCAAGAGATATTATTATCAAAATAATAATAATAATAATATCATTCTAACAAATACAGAAAAGAAAAAAAACCCCACCACTAGCCACATGTTCTCACACTTCAGTAGTTACATGTACATTCATATTTATCACATGTTTTCTTTTAGATAGATAGATAAATAGATAATTAAAAACAGTCTATTGTGCTTTTGACTGTAATCCTTAATGCAGGTAGGAACTTAGTTCAGAAAGACTTAGGCTTCTTCATATGTATTTACTATTTTCCTATAAACAACATATATAGAAAGTATGTAATATAGGACTATATGTGTGTGTAGATACTGTATTCTGATCATTGTTTATTGATAAAATACTCCCAAAGCATTAATACAATATGCAATTAAAACAATTTCCTATACAATGTATATATAGGAAATTGTTTTCACTACATATTGTATTAATGCTTTGGGAATATTTTAACAATAATTATCAGAAATCTTACAAATAAATATTACATTAATAAAATAAGAACATGCAGTTGTGACCACTACCTCCCTCCTAAACTCCACTGAAATGCATCCTATTGAATCATATTGCTAATTTCCAGGACCCAAGAATAATAAATTCTTTAGGTTAAATTGATGTTCTGAACAAGAAAAAACAAGCATTTGATGTATTTTCCTCATCCAAGGTTACACACTGTGCCTCTTACATTTAGAAAAAGACATTATTTTTCTCCAACAAGGCTTCCCTTGGGTTTTTTTTCATTTGAGAGAATCTACAGTTAACTTTAAGTTGTGACAGCTCAATGGAAAAAAGTGACAACATTGGGACATAATTATTCTGTGTTCACTTACAGCAGATTTATCTGTAACAAGTGCATTCCAGATGCTGGTCATAGCCTGTCGAATCCCAAGATTGGGATCAAACTGGTATCGATAGAGACGAGGAAGCAGTTGAGGAAGAAAAGGAGCCAGCTGTTCCCCAGCTTTGGTAGCAATCACATTAAAACCAAAAGCTGCTCCCTGAGAAAACCAAGAAAAAAATTGTTATATGACACTTAGGTGTCCCATTTATGTTCATTCAGGTTTCTGGTAACAGACAGAAAATATTCAAGCAAAATGAACATTATGTATTTTGTATATGAATCAACAGCTCTTCTATATAAGGCTCCCACTGTAACTGATTCATCCCAATTACTCATAATGTTGAGCTTCAGATCAGAATTCAGAATAGAAGATATATTATTTCAAAGTTATCCTGAACATAGATTTGGGGGGGGGGAGTGTTGTTGTTTCTAATGTTCTACCATTCCCACTACATGCAAATACCTTCCGAGAATTCCACATTGCATGATGATTGGCCAAATTCATGAATTTATACACCAAATCTGGCTGGTTGAGGTCGCTTGCAAGTGAACAAAGCTCCTGGTAAGTAGAAAGACCCTGGCTTGGGAAAACAGAAACAAATGATTAATGCTACTTCTTACATGTCCTATTTTGCTGAAACAATCATAAGGGGATACTTAGGGATGGGGGTCAAAATAATATTTTAAATATAGATTTGAACCAAATTTGTTAAGACAATTATGCAATAATTCAAAATCTTTGGCTTTAGTCTGTGTTCCCTCTTTGTTTTTTGAGGCTTCAGTACAGATCTAAATGTAAAAGTGGTAAGGCTTTCCATTCTCTTTTTGGTTTCATCTTTGTTGCCTCTAGTCCAGGGGTCAGCAACCTTAAACACTCAAAGAGCCACAAAGGTCCTAACCGGAAGCCCCCTGTTCAATTCTGGAGCCAACCGGAAGTCCACTTCCCCCGCCATAGAGCCTCCTCCTAGCGTGGCGTCGTTTTTCCTCTGCCAACCGGAAGTCCGGTTCCCCCACCATAGAATCTCCTCCTAGCGCGGCATCCTTTTTCCTCTACCTATCCTAACCGAAAGCCCTATCAATTGTGGAGCCGACTGGCAACAGGGAGCCGCAGCAAAGGGAGGAAAGAGCCACATACGCCTCCAGAGCCGTGGGTTGCTGACCCCTGCTCTAGTCCATGCTCAGCTACGAAAGACAGAGGATCACAGTTCCCAACAGGAGACATTTGCTCTTTGGACACAATGCTTAACAGGTGAGTGCACAAAATGGAACAAATGGTTTTTTTTTAATGTCTCGGAAGTTCTGGCAAACAGCTCCAGCTAAGCTGTGATTTAACACATAATCCTATAATCCAGACAATGTTGGTTGTGCTGGGTTTCAGCCATAACAAACGGGAACAGGGGCTTTGTGACATGTATGAAAAGGCTGATGCATCATACTTCTCTAACCTGTTCTCCGCTTAACTTGGGGCACTGGTATATGCCTGACAAACTTCCTTGTGTCTTCTCTTGCTAACCTCTGCTTAGATGCCACTACTGGTGCCAGGGCTGCAAACATGGTTTATACAACTGAACTGTCTCTCCCAATTTTTGAAGCATCTACTATTCTTTATGCTCCCATACGGAAGATTGAAGGGGGTAGGTTGGTTAAAATATGCCCCACTTGAAATGAGGATGGCAATGGCCCATTTGCCCCTGATCACTCCAGAGCCTTATTTTCCCAGTTCTTGTTACTTGCCATAATGGTATAATATTTCATGGCTTTCTCATTCCCCGCTGCTCAAGGAACATTTGAGCAGTTCAGAGAATCAATTTACTAGGATGAACCAAGCGCTCCCCATAAAGCTGGCCATTTCAGGAACTGATTTCTGTAGAGGAGCCCAAGCCTTCAATGGAATGTTTGGAGGGAATAATGGGCCAAATTTGGCATTGGACAAGAAACTCCCAACTGCTACCCATAAGCACTTCAATGTTAAAAAAAAAGAGGCTTAAATCATGTGAAATTAAGGAAATCTCATGAGCGTTTAGGACTGAACTTCTATGAGATTTGAAAACATCTCCAAAAACATCTAAAAAAAACCCCTGACTGGTGCTCAAATCAGGAATTACATGTAGCATCTTTGTAGATCACCAGTGATACCTACACCATAGATTAAAGTAACACAATGGCTCACAAATAGCATGATTAATCAATGAGCTTACCCATCTGGAGTTTTGCCAAGGCCTGAGCCTTGGAACATCACAGTTTCCCCAGACACTTCATGCTTGACTCTGTAAAGAGAGTGGTCTATTATATGAAAGCTTGTGAAGGAGACTAATTTTGTATCTCTTTGGGATCAGATTATATAGCCTCTTGGTTCTGCCTCACTTATACATGTCAAATTTCTTGTCATTTTTATGCAGATCTACATCTCAAACTCAATTGGAAAAAGAAGGGGTTAAGATTCTTTACAGAACACTTGTGCATTTTGGGAAAAAACATTTTCACTTGAATCTTGAAACACCACTGCAAATGGGGGTCTTGCATAATAGGGACTTAAATTTATCATAACTGGAAATATTTACTCGATTTTATATTGGTAAAAGGAGGGAGAAGAGGCTGAATTCAACTATTCTCTCAGACTTTAACAAATGACTGGCAGGATTTTTGCCCATTTAAAAAGGCTTAATTTAAGTACCTGAACATATAATCTTATACAGATGTTACAAGAAACATTATTACTATAAACATATCACAGCACAGATAAAGGGATTTTATTACTTTTTCAAACCCATTCCACACTATCCTAAGATGCTTTTTGTTCCCTTAAGTATTTAGGATACAAGTCCCAAATAGATTACATCAAAACATAACAGATTGAGATCAAATTATAGATGGCCACACAGGAGGAAAGCAAATAATTTCAGAATTTTAAAATAAAGCTCATATTGATTCAATATAAATTATAGGAAACGTGAACAGAAGGGTCCAGATGTTCTGAAGCATTCCTCCAAACTTGCTTTATATTTAAACTCACTTACTTTTAATCCCCCTTTTTTATTATTCCCTGCCTCCTGATACATATTCTATCAGTTGAGGTTTCTTTAAAATACCTTTTCCCAGTCATAAGAGTTTCAACAAGTGTAGTAACTAGTTCCTGTTGATCTTGTTCATTTCCAAGCTCGTATACCAAACCAAGACCTTTAGAAGCAACATCTTGACTGAGTTCTATAAGAAACAGAAAGCAAATTAAATGTTACTACGCTCAATTGTTACATCTATATATGGGTATCCATGCACAAACATTAACCAGTGCAATACCAGTTCAATCACATTTACACATTCAAAAGTATATAAATATCACAAACGCACAGCAATAATAGTACTCCTAAAACCAAGGCCAGAAATGTTAATGCTAGAAAGCCAACTCCTCAGGAAAGAATAACAAGCCGTTTCCTCTGAGACTCTCAAATCGCAACATGGAAGTAATTCTGTCAGATTGAAAATGTCTGAAATAGCAGAAAGTTCAGCAGACTAGAAGTTCTTATTTGAGAGAAAAGCAGTTGCACTTGAAATGCCTAAATGATTAAATGACAACAAACAAAACCTCTCAGCTATACTTCTGATTTTGCTGTATTAATCAGTAGTACTATAAACTCCTATACAGCATATACATTGGTTTCAATCCTCACTAAGACTAGAATTCAGATCAAATAGAAATCATTGCAGAACTTCTTGGCATCGATTTTTGAAATCAACCTGTCAACAGCTCTCAATATTTTTTTCCTCCCATATTAAGGTTACAAAAGTTTAGAATTAATTATATTGAAAGCCACCATTTATTTAAAACCTACAATTTGGTTTCCTTTCTTTTTCTTGGTGGCATTCAGCAACAGCAACATATTTCATTTTATATGCAATTAAAAACAGGTACAGGATCAAGTTCAAGAATGATTCATATTTAGTTTTTGTAAAGTAACATTTTACTTGGAAAAATATGAGGTGTTTTTTTTAAAAAAATCACTAGAAAAAAATCTTTTATTTAAATAATAATGCTATGCATTGGTATTATATAATTTCAATGTCAAATTTCAGAGTTTTAAGAGCAAATTACAATTTAAATAATATATCTGTACTGAAATCTTGTGGGTTTTTTTACATCTGTAAGCTTAAGCACTTTTGTTTCTAATAAGGATTTGCATTTTTAATCAATGAACAAAATAATGCAGGTACGTTTCTACTTACCATCACTGTCAGACAAAGAAGATACAAATGCAGTTTGAATCTCTTTGAGATGTGACTATGAAAGAAAAAAGAGGATTTTAACTTATACCTGTTATCTGAAACCCAATTTTAAAATCTCACCAATAAGAATAATTCACCCCTTTTCTGGCTTGCTCTGTGAGCAGGGAAGAACATTTGGTGCAAAGCCTCTGATGGTTTATTCTTGAGGGAACACAATCTATGACAAATTGTTAGTTTCTTTTATCCCCTGTAGAAGGATGTGGTAATAACCCTTTGAAATATGATTAGAGGTCAGAACATGCAGATTTTTTCCAAGCTAATACAGGACTCATGCAACCTCACTCTCAAAACAATAAAGTGTAAGACTCAAACAAATTTCTTCTACTTTTCTATGAGTTCTGGGGAAAAACAGCATACCGTTAATGGACCTGTATCCCTTTTGCCCAGCAAGTGCACTTCCAGAACAAGTAGAAAAATGAGAATTCAGAAACAGACAAGCAAGAGGACAAAAGAATGCACCATGAAATCACAGAAGGTCAACTAAATCAGATTCCCCCCCCCAACCTCAAAAAAGAGAATGGGACATAATTTTTTCTTCCTACCTTAATTTCTTTGTGGGCGCTCAGCTTCTTCACCAGCGATAAAAGCCAAATACAGGATGCTTGTCTTATATGAGGGTTGGGACTTATGATATGCTTATTCAAAATGACGTCCAGGACCCAGGGAACCACATCATTAATTTTCACATCTGTTACATTGAAACCATTGCAGAGAAGAAGTTAAGTATAATCAGAGGTGGTATTCAGCAGGTTCTGACCAGTTCTGGAGAACCGGTAGCGGAAATTTTGAGTAGTTCGGAGAACCGGTAAATACCACCTCTGACTGGCCCCGCCCCCCATCTATTCTCTGCCTCCCGAGCTGATCGGGAGGAAATGGGGATTTTGCAGTAACCTTCCCCTGGAGTGGGGAGGGAATGGAGATTTTACAGTATCCTTCCCCTGCCACGCCCACCCCACAGAACCGGTAGTAAAAAATTTTGGATCCCACCACTGAGTATAATGCAAACAAAAGGATTTGATAAACAGAGCCTTGTCAGCAATGTTTTCACTTTCAATATTCATGGTTCTGCCTATAAATATTCTAATTCTGGACTTTTGTCCAGTTTCAGGTATGTTCATGTACACTTGTGCTTACCAAAAGATGCAACATTTTTACAGTTTACAGTGATACACAAATAAGGGCTATATGGATTATTTTGTCATATTTTCTTTTTCTCTCTTTTTAATCAGTCTCTGCAATGTTTCCCAAAGCAATCCAGTACAGTGCCAGATTATTATACCAGATTTTACAAGAGGCAGAAATGACAGGATTCTTTTTATCATACAAACAGAAAACTTTCAAGCCTGACAGGTTGAATAGAAAAGCTAATGCTGTTATTAGCCTTTTAGTGTATTTGTTTTAATGTTTGTGTTAACTGCTTTAAAAGTTTGTTTACTTGAAAAAAGTATATAAATATTTAACATGAATGGATGAAAAACCATTACAAACTACCCTGGGATATAAAGTGTGCATTTGCCTTCTAAGTCATCACAGAGACTAGATTAGTTTTGGAATTTAGGCTGTAGTTTGACTGAGTTATATTCTATTATCACTCATAAGGACAAAGCTAATTGTAGGTGCAAAGGTTACGCTGAAGCAGGTTCCATATTAAGTGACTTTTCAAAAGTCAGAATAACAATAGAAGCGAAATTTCAATAGAAATCTGTCATTCTGGGTTTGTTTAACAACAGCAGCTCTTTTTTTTATACATCAGGAACTAAAACCGTTCTCTGAAACATATTATTAGATATTCCTATGCCCAAACTTACCTATAGGAGCAGTATACTCTTCTTCAGCTACTATCCATGCATCACGGGCAGCTACAGAACTGGTCCCTATTGCAGCACTGGTAATAGCTTCACCAACCGTAAACTGTAATTCAATTTGCTTGGCCTGAGAAACACACAGTAAAACAACATTAAATTTCAGTTTGCTCACTATCAAAACCAGTTGTATTTTCTAGGCCAGAAACCTGCTACATTTATTACAAAGACGATGATTATAGTATATGTCATTACAAATTCTACCATGGAATTTTCAGCTGATTTGAAAAATCATTCCTGCATTTAAATCAAAATTATTTCAAGTCTCATAGCATTATTTTCATCTATTTCCCAACTAAAAGTTCAAAGGTACCGTGCTATTTATTTTCAGTCATCATAACCCATAGGGACATTCCAAAGCCACAAAATTCCCCAGGCATTCAAGCAAACGGGTTAGGCTAGCCTTGTTGATGGTTTTTTGATGATTGGATCATTTAATCGGGGCATCATGGGTTTTAATGCTGGTTTTTAACATTTGTATGTTGGCCAGAGTCATAGGGCCGCCATATAAATTATTTAAATGAATAAACTAAAAGAGCCCACACTTTCAATTTTAACCAATTGGATGCTGATTTCACCCACCCATCCCCTCCCATTTTAAATGGGAGGAAAGACATATGGGAACAAAACTGCAGCAAAAAGGAGGAAATCATTTCAATGATTACAAAAGAATGGATTGATCAGTTCTTGCAAAGGACACACAAGGCCTGGACATTTTTTCTTCTGCCTATCAGGAAATGTAGAAGCACAGAAGGTTCAACAAAAACTTCTTGTTCAAGGTAGCAATGCTTCCTCACTGTAGCGCAACCATAAAGAATAATTATGCACTGGATGGCATTAGTGTTCTCCTAAATTTGAAACTTTTTTTCAACATTTACAAACATTTATAACCAGGGAAAAATAATGGAACAAAAAAAAATTGAAGACACAGTTTAAGAAATTGGCATGAATTAATAAAAGCAACTCTGTCTTCAAATATATATTCTAAGAGGACAATTAAATAATTACCTCTACAGAATCCATTAATCCTTGCAAGAGTAGCTTCTGATGAGGAAAATCTCCATCCCCTACTGGAAAGTAGCCCAGTGTTTGAATAGCTCTTTCTTTCATCTTAAAAATACCATGAGGGGAGGAGGAGGAGGAAGAGTGAGAAAGAGTGTTATTTAAAAATCTGCTAGATTAAAATGGGAAAACCAAAACACTTCCCCATCAGGAAAGCACCCAGATGAGCATAAATTAATACCAAGATTAACATCAGACCAACAATCAAGAAGTAAACAATACCCCAGTCAAAGAACTGCTAAACCAGCTAACAGTAAACAGCCTAGGGGTGAAATTCAAAATTTTTCTCTACCGGTTCTGTGGGCATGGCTTCTTGGTGGGCGTGGCAGGGGAAGGATACTGCAAAATCTCCATTCCCACCCCACTCTGGGGCCAGCCAGAGGTGGTATTTGCCGGTTCTCCGAACTACTCAAAATTTCCAAAATTTACCGGTTCTCCAGAACCTGTCAGAACCTGCTGAATTTCACCCCTGAAACAGCCTAACCAAAAAGAACCGACCAAGACTACTCTCACCAACACTGACAGGGTAAGCCACTAGAACGGGGGTGTCAAACTCACATCGTCACGGCAGCGTCACGTGACGTATCGGGACTTTTTTCCCCCTTCGCTAGACCGGGCGTGAGTGTGGCCAGCGCGTGACGCATCCGGCCTGCAGGACAGGAGTTTGACAGCCCTGCATTAGAATGTAAGTGAGAGCAATTCCCATTCCTTTCTAGTACTGATGATGTTACCTAGTTTGGGCAGTGAAACGTCTACAAGAAAACAACAAAGCTCAAAGATCTTTTAATCATAGGAGAATTGTAACAATGTTGCAAAACATTACCTTATTAGTTTCTTTGCCAGACGGAATTCTGGCCAGTAAACTTTCAACAAGATGGAGTTTTGTAAAACCACTGCCTTCGTTGGGGATGGGCAAAGGCGCATTCCTGCCAATTTCCCCCAGTGCTGTACATGCAGCTATTGCTAGAAGTGGTGATGTACTATCCAAAAAAGAACCTAGTAAAAGGTAGAAAGATTACTTGGTATTTTTCCCTTTAAAATCCAGCAGGTTGTATACCGAAGGAACAGCCTCTAAGATGGTCTTAGCACATAAGTGGCTAAGGCAGGACTTGAACTCATGGTGTTTCTAGCCTGATGCCTTTATCAGGCCAAACTTAAAACAGTTAATAACTTTTGCATTCATCTGTACACCTGTCTCAAGTGGGAGAAGTATATTTTTCAGAGAAAATGAATACTCCCAGAAATTCCCAGCATTTGTAACATTTGTACCAACAAAAAATAAGAGTTTTGCATCACGCAGAGCAACATATTTGAGTACAGTTCAAGATTATTACCTATAAAATCTCAAAGATACTTTATTCTAATATGCATAATCCTAGTTCATTTTAAATTTTATATTCAGTCACACTACATTTTATCTCATTATCATTTGATAGAATCTTCAGTGCTAATTAAATAGCAGCCCATTATGTGGCTTTATCTGCCAGTGGCTCATGCTCAGATAATACTAATCTATTTTTAATGCCAAGTACATTACTTGCAACTAGTTAAATCTGTTTTCAAATGATTTGTGAATCAAATATCACATCATTAAACAATGAAATGAGATGAGTTTGAGATTATTATTGTATTATATGAGTTTTATGACAAAGACTTCAAGTAAGAGATAGGTAAAGCAGCACAATGGGCCAAAAGTGATTTAATTTTTCAAAACCACCGTGAACAAAATGGGCCAAGAACACAGGGAAAGTGCAAACGTGCAGACTGACCTATAGTTTCGGTTGTTGATTTTATCAGCTGGTCTTGTTCTGGTGCTACAATGGTATTTCGGTCTTCTATACCATGTAGTTCTACTATTTTCATTTTTCTTTTTGACAAATACCGTCCTACTGTGAATCCCAGAGCCAATAATGATCCATGTTGCATTTCCAGATTCTGTAGTGAAAAGAATGACAATCCAAAAACAAGTTAGCAATTCATTAAGATATATATATACATATACATATATACATATACCATGTTTCCCCCAAAATAAGACAGGGTCTTATTTTCTTTTGACCCCCGAAATAAGCGCTTGGCCTTATTTTCGGGGGTCTTTTTTTTTAAGATGCAGGAGGCGGCGAGTGCGATCACCTCATGGCTGCTCGGCCCCTTAACCTCAACCCGTGGATCAATTGATCCAGCGAGGGCCGGAGGTTCTGTCTCTCCAGGCGCCTGATATTTCCAGTGCACTCTTGCTAGCCCCAGCTCTGCCCACAGCACTAGGCAGAGACAGCAGCTCATCTTGTTGCTATGGAGCAAGCGGCGACCACGGCTTGCATTCCGCGGGTGTTGTTTAGGCTCCTGCTACAATGAGGCAGAAAGCCATGCGGCTCGTCGGAATCGGGGGCCCCACCTCTACCCGGCTGCTGCTGCTTGAGAAAAGGACAGGCGATTGTGGGAAGCGCGTGCTTACAATAGAAGTAAAGCGCAGCCTGTCCCTTTCAAGTGATCAAATATCTCTGTGTGTGTGTGTGTGTGAGAGAGAGAGAGAGAGATGACGGAGGGGAGTAACAAGAATTGCAGGCAACGCTGTTTGAAAGTTTCCTCTCTGCCGTTTCTCTCTCTCTCTCTCTCTGTCACACACACACACACACACACACACTTGATGAAAATGGCGGAGGGCAGGCAACCGGGTAAGGAGACTGATCCTTCCCGGCCTCCATCCCGGCGCCCCAAGGCCCAGTCTCTACGTGGGCGACCCCCGCATGGCCAATGTGAGGGTGTCCCTATTGGAGCCGTCGATCCAAAAATCCGGGCTGGCGGAGCCAGTACCGGCGGGGGTGGCGACCCGGCCTGGGGTAGGGGCAGGGAGAGGGGCAGAGGCAGTGGCGCTGGAGGTGGCGGAGGCAGAGGGAGGTGATGAAGATGAGGGCATGGTGACTTTGAGCATGCTGCGGTGGAGGTTCAAGCGGCGATGTTGGGGTCCGCCGGGACTCACCGGCTGTTCAGAAGCTGCGAGGAAACGAGAGGACAAAGCGGCTAGCGGTGGCTTCTCCGCTCCCACCCCCGCCTCTGGCTCTCGAGTGAAGCGGGAGGGGGAGGAAACTCTCGCGGGCTACCTGAGGAAGCCGAGCTGACAGCCAAACTTCTAGCCGGGCGCAGCGGCAGAAGCAGCCGGCGAGCAAACCTCTCCGGCGGGGGGGGGGG
>QLTV01000437.1:916651-931846 GCA_003457575.1 Thermophis baileyi
GGGCTGCTTTCTTGGCAAACCCCCTGCCTTTCCCCCTTCCTCCCTTCCCCCCCCCCCCCTCCCCCGGTGGGGGGGGGGGGGAGAGTGCATGTAAGACACAGCACCAGGACAAGGAACCTTTTGGCTGCACGCAAGAAATCTTTCCTCCAAACTCCGCCAGAAATGAGTCTTCGTGAGACTCATCGCGCCGGTGCAGCCTCTTGGAGCGAAAGGAGAGAAAGATTTCTTGCTTTTATATATATATATATATATATACATTTATATATATAAATGTATATATACACATTTAGAACATTTTGAGCAGCCTTCTTATATTTAAAGATAAAGTATGAGTTTTAATAGCCTAAAAATTAAAACAGTATGTCCATGCATATTGAGTTTTAGTTGATTATTTTTCCCTCTACTTATAAATATGTTATATAGTTTTTTAGAAAAATCAATCCTTTCATTCTTATAAAAGTGATTTTTTTCCCTAAGCTACTGTGATATATATGAACTAACAAAAAGCAAAGATTTTTTTCCTCAGACAAGGACTTTACACTATATACAACTGTATTTGAACTGAATTTTACTTAACCAATTTTAGTTATAACTATTGATATTCATAAAAAAACTCTTCACTCTTAATTTAGTTCAATATTCCTTAAACAGAAAAGGGCATTTAAGATACATAATAATACTATTATACTTTCATTCATAAAAGTGATGTGAGGTAAAAACATAAATATTACATGATTGTCCTTTGCTGTTTTTATCAGGTGCTGAACAGATGTTTTGAATTCATTTTCTGATACTGTCGAAAGTACAACTGAATAAAATAGAGCGGCCAGTTCTCGCATTTCTTCCTTATTAGTATTCATAAGATTCTGAAACAATATAAAGGAATACAATATGTTAAAAATAGATAATACCCTACTAGCCTTTAAATAATAAAAAGACTGATCCAATTAACTCCAAGTTTTCTGTGGGGAATGGCTAAACAGCATCTTCTCCAAAGAATATTTAACTGAAGAGGAAGGAGAACAATGATACTTAGAATTCCGCACCGGTCTTGCTTTTCAACTCCATTAGCAACAGCAACTAAATAGAGAGCTTTACAGCCCTCTCTAAGCAGTTTACAGAGTCAGCATATTGCCCCCAACAAACCTGGGAAGGATGGAAGGCTGAGTCAACCTTAAGCCGGCCAGAATCGAACTCCTGGCAGTGAGTAGAGTTAGCCTGCAATACTGTATTCTAACCATTGTGTCACCACAGCTTTTTGCAATACTATGTGCAATGCAATGAAACTAAAGACTAGGGACAGGAACTCAAATATTCACTACAAAACCACAGTCTATTAATTATCACATTATTTTAGGTGCTTTAATAGAAATTCTGAGTAGTTTTGCCTCTGAAACTTTATTTCAGATAATGACATTCTTAGTAGAAGTTGTTATTTTCCTGTCACTGAATTTTTCTTTAAAATCTTATTGTAAAGATATCCCTATGACTTATCTTTAGAGGCCTACATAATTCACTTAGAAGCATTACATTTAAAAGTATGTGGATAGCAATGATGCCATATTGACTTCCATGAAATTACTTTTAACAGATCAGGAGCCATTGAGAAACATACTTTTAATCTTATCACAATCATTCCTTTCTTGGGTATGGGGAAAAAAATCTGTTCTGCTGGAATGAAGTGCAAAATTTTGGAATAAAATCATCTCTTTCTTTAGCATACCTTTATCCAATCCATCTTGTCTATAAATCTTGCAGCTAGCTTTTCAGGATAAACTGAAACAACTTCCAGCAAACAGTACATGACCGGCAAACCTATATTTTAAAAAAAGTTCTCAAATTATTAAAATGACTAAAATTTGAACAACAGAAATTATTGTATTCTATGTAAATGAATTTGCTAATGAAATCACCACGAAATGCTAAACTTGCTAAATGAAATCACCATGCATACAAATATGATTTATTGTCTTCATAATAGGCATGCCAAAATTATTCGAAACAAATATTTACATTCACTTTACCCTGTAAGCTAATACTATTATTAGATATATTTTGCATTGAGAGACTGCATGTACCTCATAGTTGGTGGGATGCAGACGATAATACATTGTCTTGCAAAGCTGTTTCTGGAGTAGAAATTCAGCTTGCACAGTAAAACTGACCCTTGTTGCACTTATAGTATACTTGTACAAACATACCTAAATTGATGAGTGGAGACTTTATTTGCAGCAGGAAATGCTGAATGTGGCATAGTTACAACTAAGGCTAGTAATATAACCTAAAAATATCCTCTATCTTACTAAAAAGCTCAATTGGCCAAAGCTACAATAGGTGTTAAGAGGTCAGTATTTATGGGATCATGTACTGAGGGGGTGTATTTCCTTTGTTCTTTTCTGATGTTAAGTTTCTTTTGTTATTTCTTACTATTTTTCCCTGCAGTCTGAATAATGTTGTTGAAAAGGAATTGCTTAATGGGTTTGGTGTGGATGGATGTCAAAATTTTTCTGGCCAAAGAAGCCTGCATCTAAAAAGTGTCATCTCATCAGGAAACTTGAGAATTCAAATATGAGATGAAGACATTCAAAAATGAAATCCAGGATTCTCTACTAAATATCTTAACAATATTCAATATGTTAATATTGGAATATATATTTGAACCATACTGAACTATACAGATAGTCCTCGACTTAAAAACCATTTGTTTAATGACCAAAGTTACAACAGCATTGAAAAAAGTGACTTATGACCAGTTCTTGCACTTACGACCAGTGCAGCATCCCCATGCTCATATGATCAAAATTTAGGTACTTGGCAACTGGCATATACTGTATTTATAGTGGTTGCAGCATCCCAGGGTCATGTGATCACCTTACCATCTGGATTCTGACAAGCAAAGTCAATGGGATAAGCTGGATTTGCTTGCTTAACAATCATGTGATTCATTTGACAACTGCATTGATTTGCGTAACAATAGTGGCAACAAAGCTCATAAAATCAGGCACGACTCACTTAACAACCACCTTGCTTAGCAATGTAAATTCTGATCCAGTTGTGGTTGTAAGTCGAGGATTTAGCTGTACAACGTATGTTGGCCCGCACAGCAATCGGCTGAAACATCATGCATGCATAGTATTTTGTTAATAAATGTTATGACATAGAGATGCAACAAAAACTTGTGTGCTATTGTGGAATTTCAAGGCCACAACATATTCTATGCTACTAACATTTTGGATGCACTAGCAAATCATTCCTGGGGGGGGGGGAAGCTACTGTAGCCAATCCAAGCTCATCTCATCATTCATAACAGACACTTCAGTTCAGGCAACGAGAATAAAACACATTCCAAGACTAAGTGAAGCGCCTATCTATAGAGCCCACATCTCAAAGTCAAATTTATTTGATTTTGAGATTGACTGTTTTATAATAAATCTCTTGTAATTGCTTAAAAGATGATAGGTTGTAAGCATATAATACTTACAATTTGAAAAAAAAAAACTGGAGAAAGGCCAGTTTGGATCCCATTTTTCCCCCAACCTTAAAATGAGACATAAACCTAAATGCAACTCAAAACTTAAGTAATAAGATATGAACCCACGCTGTCAGTGACTCACCCACGCAGAACCCAAAAGCAGGGAAGATGGAAGAATGAGTGGCGCAGCTGCCAAAATCTCGCGATACTGGAAGTGATGCCACTTCCGGTGTCGCTGTGATAAGAGGAAGTGATAGTAAGACAGGGATGGGGAAAGCCTAGAATGCTGGAATCAATGAAAGACATGCCAAAGAGTGGAAATAGAAATATATAGCAGGGAATGCAAGATTAGAAAACCTGCTTGTTTTTTTTCAGTTATCTTTAGCAAATTAAATTCTGAAAATTAGTTAGCCGCTTCCCTTATAGTTTTTCCACTCCTATCCACACTCCCCAGTCAGAAGATGAAATTATTATCTAGTATCTTGAATTAGTATACGGCTACGGTAACAAAAAAGTTCAGTTAAACACGTGGTAAGGTAGAAGTGCTGGCAATGGCCTAAAATTTAAGGCATCTATTTTTGAAAGGATTGGGAGAAAAAACAAAGTTTAGGTCTAACAATGATTATGCCACTTGATATCTGCACAGAACCTCTGTATAGATACCCTGTTTCCCCCAAAATAAGACATCCCCTGATAATAAGCCCAATCGGGCTTTTGAGTGCATGGCAATAAGGCCAAGCGCTTATTTCAGGGTTCAAAACAATATAAGACAGGGTCTTATTTTCGGGGAAACACAGTAGGTATAAGTAATTGGGAAAGTACATTACTTTTATGCCTGGTTTGAGGACAGACAGATTTGACTAGCTAATAAGAACAGAATTCTAAACCAGCTAAAGTTTGGCTTAGCTCTCATGCAGGATGGACAGTTTTTCTCTGCCAAAAATTACACTTCCATTTTTTTCCCCTTCTTTACTGGCCAAGGGCTACAGTAAGAGGGCCTATCATTCAATTTATATTTCAATTAAGCCACTGGAATATAAAATTTGTTTCTTAAAAATGTAATAAAATCACCTTGTCAAAATTATGTAATTTTCAAAACAATGGGCTTGCCAAAAATATACTTGCTGAACATACACTTTTTAGTTCTTCTAAAACTGGAACCACTGGAGCTTCAAAGTATCAGAGCCTGATAAAGACAGGTGGCTTTGACCTAATTTATTGCATTCAAACGGACCTTACATTTCTAGAAAGTGAATCTACTCACACTAACAAAATGACCAACAATGGATGCTGAATTCATCTTTTGAAGCAGCATATTACTCATTCATGATAAAGGCAGCAAAACATTTTTTTTTTTGTTTAGCTTTGTGTGTTTCTCACCTCCAACACCAGAGAGCAACTGCTGAAGGAGACTTATATAGATCTGTACAGGATTGCTTTCACCACCCTTTGAGGATGAGGATGTTATAGCATTTCCAGAGAGGAGGTTTCTTATATAACGGCCAATGGCTGGAGCATGATCTTGCATATCAGCTAAGCTCTGAGAAGTAGGCACCACACCAGCACTGTGAGCAAGACACATCCGGAGATACAGCACTATCTAAGCAAAGCAGAAAAAATATATAAAGATCACCAACTTTCCCTTACAGAATAAACAACTGTGTTCCCCCCCCCAGCCATGAATCACAGTACAATAATCGCATCTATTGTGTTATTGTGATTTAAAATGTCCAAAGGATGTCGTGGTCTCATTCATTACTAGGGTCTGTTAGGACAAATCAACCAAATTATCCCAATGTTCAAAAGTTAAGGAAGTTAAGGCTGACAGTAACTTCCCAAAAAACATGTCATATTCTAAACTAGGCTCTCTGCCACACTATATCCTGGGTACCTAAATATGATGCCCTATGCCAAACCTGTTTTTTTAAAAAATATTTTTAAAATAAAAACCTAAAATAAAACAGTAGTCAATATGCTGCAAAATAAACTCCCTCAAAAAAAAAAAATTTCCATGAATGCTTTTGGACTTTATAAGCCTATTTCGAATAAAAAGATACCGTATTTTTCGGAGTATAAGACGCTCCGAAGTATAAGACGCACCTAGCTTTTGGGGAGGAAAACAAGAAAAAAAAAATCTGCCTCTGCCTCCCAGCAATTTGCCTCCTAGCAAACAGTACAGATGATATACACTGTTTGCTGTGTATTTCTGTGCATGTGTGCCTGACCCATAGAAATAGCAAAGAATTGGAGAAATGTACATTATGGCAGTATATTAATGGCAGAAAGTTTTCTTAAATATAGTCACACTAACTCCCCCCAATTATTTAAATAGACACTGGGCCTCTTCAGATCAAGTGTTTATTTTAAAAAGCTTCTTCATTTTGTTGTCTAGAACAATAATAAAGCAGTCTTTAAAAAATAAGTCTAATAATTTGAACATTCTATAGGCAATTATAGTTATTGACTTACCTCCTTGCAGCAAACAAGCCTGATTAGCACAAGAAAATAAAAACCTCTACCACCCAGCAATTTGCCTCCTTGCAGTTTAGTTTCACTTTCAGTTTTAGCACAAGCCGCCTGCCTGCAGCCTGAATCAGCTAATGTTCAGGAGGCTGATAATCAGTTGCTTGTGCTATTCAGGCTCTGTTCTGTTTGCTGCAAGGAGGCAAATTGCTGGGAGGCAGAGGCCAAAGGGTGGGGGTGGCTGGGTGGGGCTACATTCGGTGTATAAGATGCACCCAAAGTTTTCACCCTCTTTTGGGGGGTAAAAAGGTGCGTCTTATACTCCGAAAAATATGGTAAGTAATAGTAGCTCAAGACATTTCACTCCCCACCTGGCCTGAAAAATAACGAAGATCAAATAGAACATATAGGGGGTTTAGGGGGTGGGCTATCACACACCCACACCCACACACCGAGTTTGTTTTCTACCAAATGAGTGGGGTTTTTTAGCAATAGCACTTAGACTTATATACCACTTCATAGTGCTTTACAGCCCTCTCTGTAGAATCAGAGGTTTACAGAGTCAGTATATTGCCCCCAACAATCTGGGTCCTCATTTTACCGACCTTGTAAGGATGGAAGGCTGAGTCAACCTCAAACCGGTGAGAATTGAACAGCTGGCAGTCAGCAGAATTAGCCTTACTCTTAAAATTACAAATATACATTATTCTGCTTGAAGCTACTGCTGCAAAAGCTGGCCTAGTCTGCAGAAGAAAATCTATTAAAGAGATGACTGAAGAGTTGAACTTTGCTGTCTCATTTATTTATTTATTTAGGAATATATTCACTCTATTAGCCGGTCTGTTTTAGTGAAAGAATTTTAAAATTCTTAAACTAGACGGATCATGTTTAACTATTTATGTTACATAAATAGTACAATTTCACAAAGGAAAAGAACAAAGCATATAGATATTGGGTGCAGAAAGTTTCTTAATATCAACTTTCTACCCATTTTTTAATAAATGTCTAACTAAGGGAAAGGCATCATTTTTTTCTTCATGACCACATTTTAAATTTATTTATTTATTTATTAGGCAGGCATTGGAAGAATACAGAAGGCATGACTAATGATGTTTAGAGGTTTCAGTTTTGCTTTGTAGTAGTTTTTAAAATACTGGGGGGGGGGGACACCTTCCAAACAGTTTTGACTTCAGGTGACAGCATGGATTTAGCCCCTGCAGTTTTCTTGTTAAGATTTTCAAAAGTGGTTTACCAATGCCTTCCTAGTGCTGAGAAAGAATGACTGGCCCAAGGACTGGCTTCATGCCTAAGGCAGGACTAGAACTCATGGTTTCTAGCCTGGAGACTTAATCACAACATCAAATTGGTTCTCCTAAAATATATCAGCATATTAAATTTACCATCGAATTAACATCATCATCATCATCATCATTATTATTATTATTATTATCTCTTTTATTCATTAAACATGAAACTCAGTCAACTGAACATTTAAAAGTGTCACAAATACCACTGACTTCTGCATACCACAAAGACAGGGGAAAAGGAAACGTACAAATTTACAACCTTTGGACTTCTGGGACTGAAGATGACTTCACTTTTAACAGAGCTGACAACCACAGCAAAAGTGGAACTGGTGAATGAATCAGTTCCCCAAACCCCAAAATCTATTGTTCCAGGAATTCAATTGCTTCCAGTTTGAAGAAAAATGCTGGTCCACCTCTGGATTGGCCAGATTAGCAGAGCAAAAATGGAATGTTAAAATAAAAAATGGAATGGTAATTCAACAGAAGCATTTGCAATAAATTTAGAAAAATTATTATTATTATTATTATTATTATTATTATTATTATTATTATTATTATTATTATTATTATTATTATTATTATTATTGTGTAAAGGAAAAAATAACGTCCCATTTTCTCACTGAATATCAGGAGCAACTTGCAGAGGGGCTGGAAAAATGGGGAAAATAAAACCAATCAGCAAAAAGCTGAATAAGGACCAAACAAATGCATAAAAATCTGTATAGCAATAAGAGATCAGGAAAGCCACTAAAGTCTTGGGTAAAAGGACTCTCTGCTGGCTCACAGAAGTGCTAGCAATGTCCTCATCTGTTGAAAGACAGCTTTGTGTAAAAAAGATGTGTCACTACCAAAAGCTGTCCCCTCACTCATAACCCACCAAGCGGCCCAATAAAACCTCTGATGTAGATCTTAAATTTCAAGTGTGTGCTTGTGTAAAATATAGTATTTCAAGATGGCACAATATATACAGAAGAGAATTTTGCTATTAACAAATAGGGCTTTCCCTAATTTGTAACTGAGATGCATACCTCTCCAAAAGTAGCTGGGTTGAAAGGCATTACTGTTGTTCCAGTCATGTATTTAGCAGGAGTTTTCATTCGGTGAGAGGCCTAAAATAAAGCATTTATGCATTTAACAGAACATGGTGCTTATTCCTCAAATGTTTTGCAATTCATACAAATTACTGGACTTTACAACTAGTCCTGTGCCTTTATAGGTAGTCCTTGCTTAATGACTGCCTTGGACAGTAACCAAGTAATTTTGCGACCAATGCCTGCATTTATAATTTTTGCAGGTCTGTAGAGCAAAGGAAAGCTGAAGTAAGATCATAAAAACAATCATGGTCATGTGATTTTTTAAACTTAGAGACCACTTAAAGTCTCAACTGTAGTCACTAAACAAGGACTACATGTAATTCAGTTCATGTCCTCAATAGGGAACGGGGTTAGGAGTTTGGTATTATGGTTATACTTTGAACAGTGTGTACCATAGTATTACACAGAGTTTTAAGCTGAAGTCCTGTACCTTCTCTTGAATATACTGGACCATTTCTGGGAACGAAGGCATCTGTTTATCAGCACTTTCCTTTTCATTTTTACCAGGAAATGTTCTCAGAGCACGTTGTGCTTCTCCATGTACCTCTTCCCGCCTTTCAGAAATTAAAATACATTTTCATATATGCACAAACAAATAGAACCTTTTCTCCATCAACCTCCCAAAACAACTCAGCAGAAAAACATTAATTAATATGTCAGTTCATATTAATGCAAGGGCTCTTTATATTCTGGATTTGATTTCAAAAAGGTAATTCAGAATGTAGAATGTAGCACCTGTCTGCAACTCTTTAAAGTAGCTGCATCCTCTCCTGGAATCACACATAATTCAAAGAGGGAAGCCATGGAATTCTAGGAAAAGACACAACTTCTTTTACATTGGGCTCCCTTGCACTCCAAAATACATTGCTTGAAATGTTTTCCACAGGATTGCACAACCCTAAGAACCAATTATTTAGCATTACATGCACAAACAAGAAACAGCAGGATCTTCTTTCCATTGTCTTCTTATCTGGACACTGGATAACAATAAACTAAACTTTAGTTTGGTTCAGTAGACTCTTGACTTATCAAGTCTTAACAGAGACATTAAATAAATCACCCGTGACTTGAAGTTGATTTTACTTATAAATTGACTTAAAAAAAACACCTCTCTCATAAATGTAAGCTACTTTGGAAAATGCAAAAATGAAAATTAATTCTGATTTATTCATTGTCCCAGCTGCAATAAAGAGGAAGACATTTTTAGCAGATACATAATTTAAATTCCTAGCTTATATTATATATGAACTGAGACACTGCATTTTTCAGACTTTTTTTTTATTTTGACAAAACCAGAGGTGGGTTCCTCCCGGTTTGGACTGGTTCACCTGAACCGGTAGCGACCCGCTGGTGATGTCACGATGATGTCACGGATCCGGTTCGGTCAGTGCCGGTCCGTGGACGCTGCCATCTTTTTTTTTAATTTTTTTTTTCTTCTGCACATGCGCAGAAACCAAGTTTCCGGCACTGCGCATGTATCACCATCTTGTTTTCGGCTTTTTTTTGAATTTATTTTTATTTTTTTGCACTGCGCATGCGCCCACGGGAGGAAGCAAACTGGCAGCGAGGTAAGTTAGAACCCACCCCTGGACAAAACCTTATAGAAAAGATCTCTAGCTGTCTAAAGCACTTAGACAGAGCCGAGGTGGCGCAGTGGTTAGAGTGCAGTACTGCAGGCTACTTCAGCTGACTGTTCAGCAGTTCAGCGGTTCAAATCTCACCGGCTCAAGGTTGACTCAGCCTTCCATCCTTCCGAGGTGGGTAAAATGAGGACCCAGATTGTTGGGGGCAATATGCTGACTCTGTGAACCGCTTAGAGAGTGCTGTAAAGCACTGTAAAGCGGTATATAAGTCTAAGTGCTATTGCTATTGCTATTGCTATAAAGTCATCCAATTGTTGACGCAAGGTGAGGTTTAGAATTTAAAAATTTGGACAAAGATTAAATCAGATATTATTATGCCTGGTAATCTTCAGCAATGTGTTGCTAAATTAAATAAACATTTTACCTGATCTAGCAAAGCTTTCTATATTCCAAAATACAGCCAAATATTATTTCACTTTCTACTTATAGGTTGGACATCAGTGCTTTAACTTCTAATTTTTTACCAACTTTCTAAACCACTCATACAATTCTGAACACCATTTACCGTGTTTTCCCGAAAATAAGACAGGGTCTTATTTTCTTTTGACCCCCGAAATATGGCCTTGGCCTTATTTTCGGGGGTCTTTTTTTTTAAGGTGCAGGAGGCGGCAAGTGCGATCACCTCATGGCTGCTGGCCCCTTAACCTCAGCCCGTGGGCCGGAGGTTCTGTCTCTCCGGGTGACTGGAGATATTTCCAGCGCACTCTTGCTAGCCCCAGCTCTGCCCACAGCGCTAGGCAACCTTGCAGCCGAGGGCCCCTCTGTTCCGCAGCTCACCTTGTGGCTATGGAGCAAGCGGCGACCATGGCTTGCGCTCCGCGGGCGTTGCTTAGGCTCCTGCTACATTGAGGTAGAAAGCCATGCGGCCCGTTGGAATTGCCCCCCCCTCTACCCGGCTGCTGCTGCTTGAGAAAAGGACAGGCGGTTGTGGGAAGCGCGTGCTTACGATAGAAGCAAAGCACAGCCTGTCCCTTTCAAGCGATCAAATGTCTGTGTGTGTGAGAGAGAGGAGAGAGAGATATAGAGAGATAGAGAGGGAGAGAGAGAAATGACGGAGGGGAGTAACAAGGCGTGTGTGTGTGTGTGAGAAAGAGAGAGAGAGATGACGGAGGGGAGTAATAAGAATTGCGGGCAACACTGTTTGAAAGTTTCCTCTCTGCCGTTTCTCTTTCTCTCTCTCTCTGTCACACACACACACACTTGATGAAAACAGCGGCGGGCAGGGAACCAGGTAAGGAAACTGACCCTCCCCCACCTCCAGCTCGGTGCCTCCAGCTTGGTGCCTGATCAGGGTGGCACCTCCAAACTCCCCCAGAAATGAGTCTTTGTGAGACTCATCGCGCCGGCGCAGCCTCTTGGAGCAAAAGGAGAGAAAGATTTCTTGCGTGCACCGTGCAGCCAAAAGGTTCCTTGTCCTGGTGCTGTGTCTTACGTGCACTCTCCCCCCGCCGAGAGAGAGGGGGGAGGGAAGGAAGGAGGAAAGGCAGGTGCTTTGCCAAGAAAGAAGCAGTCTCTGAATCCTGCCACCGATTTGGTATCTCAAAGTCCAATCCTTTGACACACGGTTGTCCAGGAGCAAAACTCCCTCCCGCCTCCGATAGGAACTTGCCCTCGCCAGGTGCTTTCTGGAGTCTTTCTGCTCTCTGGGCTTGATCGCGACCATTCCTGGCTTTGGAAGTGATTTCTCCGCGCCTTCCCTTAGTGGGTGACTCCTTGGCTCGTCCCCCATCCCATTCCACCCTGTAGAGTACCCGCCTGTGTGCGCAGGGCGCGTTTGGAAGAGACAAGGAAGTGCGTGCCCGGGCGCGCGCATCCGACCAAGAGCGCGCCCTCCCCTGCAGCCTGAGAGGTTTGCTCGCCGGCTGCTTCTGCCGCTGAGCCCGACTAGAAGTTTGGCTGTCAGCTCGGCTTCCTCAGGCAACCCGCAAGAATTTCCTCCCCCTCCCGCTTCGCTTGAGAGCCAGAGGCAGGGGTGGGAGCAGAGAAGCGGCCGCTAGCCAATTTGTCCTCTCGTTTCCTCACAGCTTCTGAACAGCTGGCGAGTCCTGGCGGACCCCAACACCGCCGCTTGAACCTCCACTGCAGCATGCTCAAAGTCACCATGCTCTCCCCCTCGTCGCCTTCCTCTGCCTCTGCCACCCCCAGCACCACTGGCACTCTCGCCTCTGCCTTTGCCCCTCTCCCTGCCCCGAGCCGGGTCGCCACCCCCGCCGCTACTGGCTCTGCCAGCCCGGATTTTTGGATCGACGGCTCCAAAAGGGACACCCTCACATTGGCAGTGTGGGGATCGCCCACGCAGAGGCCGGGCCTCGGGGCGCCACCCTGAGCAGGCACCGAGCTGGAGGTGGGGGAGGGTCAGTCTCCTTACCCGGTTGCCTGCCCTCTGCCATTTTCATCAAGTGTGTGTGTGTGTGTGTGTGTGAGACAGAGAGAGAGAAACAAACGGCGGAGAGAAAACTCTTTCAAACAGCGTTGCCTGCAATTCTTGTTACTCCCCTCCGTCATTTCTCTTTCTCTCTCTCTCTCTCTCTCTCTCTCACACACACACACACACACAGACATTTGATCACTTGAAAGGGACAGACTGGGCTTTGCTTCTATTGTAAGCACGTGCTTCCCACAATCACCTGTCCTTTTCTCAAGCAGCAGCAGCTGGGTAGAGGGGGGAGCAATTCCAACGGGCCGCATGGCTTTCTGCCTCATAGTAGCAGCAGCCTAAGCAACACCCGTGGAGCGCAAGCTGTAGTCGCCGCTTGCTCCATAGCCACAAGGTGAGCTGCGGAACAGAGGGGCCCTTGGCTGCAAGGTTGCCTAGCGCTGTGGGCAGAGCTGGGGCTAGCAAGAGTGCACTGGAAATATCTCCAGGCACCCGGAGAGACAGAATTCCTGGCCCTCGCTCGATCAGCGGGCCGTGGTTAAGGGGCCCAGCAGCCTTGAGGTGACCAGGGAAGGGAAGGGCTGCCTCCTGTGCTGGCCACGCACACACCTTCACTAGGGCTTATTTTTAGGGGAGGGCATATATTTACGCCAACCCCAAAATTCAGGCTTGGCCTTCTTTTCAGGACATGTCATATTTTTGGGGAAACACGGTATTACATACAATCTTATAAAAATTGTTTCCATAGTTTTACTATTTCCACAGGTTTAAAGTGGTCAGTACCTTTATGATTTTGGCCTACAATGTTAGTTTTCAGAAGTTATGTTTGGACATAACTTTAGCTAGTATTTTCTCCTCTTCATCAGCTTTCTATAAATCTTTCATTTTTTTTAACCTAATTATTATGCGTTCAACCATGCCTAATGGCCCCAATTGAAACTGGGACTGCAGTCATAGGTTGGGTGGTTGTAAAGCAAGACTTCACAGGACCACACCAATTTACAATGGCAATCCCAGCAGTCCCCACTGCAGTTGTTAACTGAGAAATGCAGGTTATTAACCAAATACCCACCCCTGGCCAAGCCATTCCAGGCTTGGTCCCTTCTAGGCCTGAGTCTAGGTAAGAAACTGCCTCCAACTCCACCTTCCATCTATCTCCCCTTATTTGTTCTGTTTGGGGCACCCTGCCTTGCACGGTGGCAAGAAGCCCCGGTTGTCTTTTTCTGTCTATGCAGGAGGGTATAAATATTAGCTTCAAAAACAAAGGTGATACTATTTACTAAAAGACTTTCCAACCATCTTTTTAATTGTAGTCTACCAGGCCAGGCTCTGATAGTGATGGAGGAAGCAATTTTTGAGATAAAGCAATGAGTTTTAGATTTGATAAGCAAACTGGCATCAATAACATGTACTAACGGTGTGTGCCAAATATAAATAAAGATGCAAAGTAAGTTTCCAAGGATCATGATAATCCCATACTGTATGTTTGAAAGACTTGATGTCTAAAGTGTTCAGTATAATGGTTAAGGTGCTGGCCTATAAACCAGAATTCCAGTTCTGCCTTAGGCAAGAAAGCTGGCTGAGTAACTTTGGGGCAGTCACTCTCTCTTTCATTCCAATTCACTTCACAGGGTTGCTGTTGTGGGGGAAATAAGAGGAGGAGGAAGGATTATGTACGTTCAGTGCCTTGAGGTGAAATAATAAAGGCAGGATAAAACTCTAATAAATAAATAAATAATGTTTTACAGAATGAGTAAAATGGATATCAATTGAAGTAATACTTTAAAAGACTCAAAATAAGAATTATTGATCCCTATTTAAGATACTGTTATATAACATTAGCGTTTTATACCCAGTCTATAATGTAATATTAAACGTACGGATCTCCTGCAGCTAGAAGTAGCAAGTATCTTGAAGGAATGTGATCGGAAGGAAACACTGTGCTGGCAAATTTTACAGCTACTTGACGGACTTGGACTTGAGGCTAAAAAAAAAAGTCAGAAAGACGAAGAAATAATCTGAAACAAACTCTTTACCAAATCATGCACTTACATACAATATTCAAAATACTGTATGCACCAAAAGTAAAAAGGCAGGTACAAAAAGTTCTCATTTATAGCATGCTTTATTTCATTGTTATGATTTTTTAAAGATTTTTTCCTGACCCTCCTTTAATGACTTAGGCATTAATTATATATTGTAATTAAACAAAATAATATGAAAAAAATCTCTTTGTAAATAAATAATAAATCTCTGCTCATGCATAGTTTTACCTGGCAGAGAACAGATCACTTAAGATTCTTTCTCAGGAATCAACATTTCTCAATATTTGAAATAGCACAAACAATTATTTTACTGCTCCCTTGGAGCAAGCACAATCAGGTCAGTAATTATAGGTGCGATGCAATGAAATGTGAAACACAGTATAGCATCTTATGTCTGCCATAAAATGTTCAGGTTTCCAGGATGTAATTGAAGGGTTAAAAAAATGTGCTTATGCTTGCTTTATATGTCGTTTTAAAAGTAGTCTTTAACAAAATATTGCATGGATTAAATATTGCCTGTATATGGTCAACTGACATTATTTGTGACTCCACTTACTCAGTTTTGCATATATTTTTCAAGATCAATTCATATGCAATTATTAAAGTGGAATGGAAGTTCCATAATAAAAAAAAAGCATATTGTTCATGTTTACACTATGATAAACTAATTTCAAGCAACACGATTCCCTCTTAATGCACTGGACTGTAATCTCCAAAATCCTTAGCTGAAACTTCCATATTGCCTGGAAATTCTAAAAAATATATAAACCAACACAACTGAATATATATATATA
>QLTV01000437.1:931911-950633 GCA_003457575.1 Thermophis baileyi
TATATATATATATATATATACACACACACACACACACACACACACACACGTGTGTGTGTACTGTATGTAGGCATGTATGTATGCAGATCATGAAGAAACAAGGAATGGAGACCAGGCGCAAGAGAGAGGGAGAAAGAGATTTTTCTTCTCCTAATTGCATATCATAAATTAATATAACCATTCTTATGTACAAGGGATTAAGGGGAAACTAAGCCCAGGTTTTCACACTCCTTTCATATCCTGGTGACTTACCTTGATTAGGTTAGAGGCTACAAGTGCCTCCATGAGAGTACGAGGTGCTCCTTCTAAACTGGTGTATGCACCAACCATCATGGACAGAGCTTCCTGAATAGCTAGTCTGGTATCAGGGTCTTCCTGAAATGATATGCAGGTATTAATATCTAATAAGTATCCCACAAATAAGGAAAAAAAAACCCTTTTAAATACACTCTTTGGTAAAATAAAAATAAAATCACCAACCTTAGAAAGAGCTTCAAAAAACTGTTGGACCAGTGCAAGATCCTTGGTAAACAGTTGAGGTATTCGGCTGGAAAAAAGTATTTTTAAAAGGATTTTATTTGAAACTAAGTAGGAATTTCAGTTAACATACTAACTACACATTTTCTGAAACGGTATTAGTTTGAAATCATATACTAGTTATTTTGTTCTAATGGTAATTTGTGAATTGTCCCAGAATTATTAACTTCTGTTTATTTGTTACATTTTGAGATTTTTATGTCAACACCATCAATATTGGATTCCAAAATGTTAAATACCACGTTACTGAAGTAAAAATCAATTGTTTTCTGATTCACCACTACCGGTATTTCTTCTTTTAGCCAAACCATATAATAATTAGGACTTTAGAAGCATTACCAATTAAAATTACTGGCACTGACCTTCTGAAAGTTCATCACAATTCATTCTCCTATGTACTTGGCTCATTCACGCAATCAGGATCTCCTACTTTTTTCTCATGTTGGAATGGCCACCTTTCATTTCAGAGCTTTTTCCCATCTAGCCCCTAATCTATGGAATCAATTCCCACCCTTGAACTATATTTGGATCTCATACCTTAAGATATAAAAAGGTCCTTAACATGCTAGTTAAAGTATTCTGTTTTGTGGTTTTTATCTCATATTATATTGCACTTAGATTAAAAACTACAAGTAACGATTAAAATACCTAAACCAGAGGTGGGTTCTAACTTACCTCGCTGCCGATTTGCTTCTTCATGCGCCACGTGGCTGCGCACGAAAACTCGGCTTCTGCACATGCGCATAAGCAAAACAAGCAAAAAATAGCAAAAAAAAAAAAAAAAAAAAAAAACAAAAAAAAAAAAAAAGCCAAAAAAAATATGGCGGTGCATGCACAGTGCCAGAAACTCGGCTTCTGCGCATGCGCAGAAGCAAAAAATTCCCCCCAAAAAATATTCCAAAAAAATATTTCCCCCCCCCCCAAAAAGATGGCAGCATCCACGGACCGGCACCAACAGAACCGGATCCGTGACGTCACCACCTGTTTACTACTGGTTCTATAGAACCGGTGCGAACCGGGAGGAACCCACCTCTGACCTAAACCCATTTTTGATCACCAAAAAGGTTAAAATAACAATGTGCAGATAAGTGAAAAATGATAGGAAACAAATGGGAAAGGCTGAATTAAGAGTACAATGGATTCTTCAGTCAGGATAGATTTTACAACTACAGAGCCAGTTTTCTGTTAAGTGGGAGTCAGATAGCATAATTATCTGTATTGATATATTGATAAATAAACCTAGGATTGCAACTTAAAGCTGAGAGATAGCTATTTGTCCTGCTATGCAATCCTTTACATGTTTGCTTTGAAATGCATCCCATTGTGTTTATATTATATTGAGATTGTTTAGGATTAAAGATAGGGATGAGAATTTAGTAGCTCTCTATCTTTAATCCTTTGCCCTTTTTGCACTATTAGCTCTCAAACAGAATAATGTCTGAGATCACTGTCAGATGCTAATGAATTTATATTTGCACATAAAATAGACTTACATGGGCTGCCCCCTACTTAAAAGGCTCTCTGGAGCTGAGTTTGAGGCTCGGTTACTACATGGACATGCTTGTGCATTACTATAGCAATAGCACTTAAATACCACTTTACAGTGCTTTACAGCCCTCTCTAAGCGGTTTACAGAGTCAGCATATTGCTCCCAACAATTTGGGTCCTCATTTTACCCACCTCGGACGGATGGAAGGCTGAGTCAACCTTGAGCTGGTGAGATTTGAACTACCAAATTGCAAGCAAGCGGCAGTCAGCAGAAGTAGCCTGCAGTACTGCACTCTAACCACTGTGCCATCACGGCTCATAATTATTCGATAATGAATAACATATGATCCTGGTTATCTCTCTGAGATCAGCCAAATGAATAACTGCTGTGAAGATTTCTACTTTTCCTAATACTGAGCAAAAACAGTTTTAAAATAGAATATAACGAGCTCAATTTTGACAGGCCTTTTTAAGGACAGATTTTATATTTGGAATGCTTTACCATGATGTTGCTGTCTTTACTCCAATTAAATTTAAATGTGTACCACTTAAGCAATGTAGACAAGAATCCATTTTTTTTCAATTTGATTCCTCCTTTTCTTAAAAATGGATTATTTCTAGCATTCACCTTCCCACATATTTAACTTATAATTCTAGAACTGTCAAAGATAGCATCTGATCTACCCTTTACACTAAGACAATCTGCTTGCTGGCTGACAGAGTAACAATTGTTTTAGAACAATCAACTGACATCTCACCAGTCTAAGTGCAATTTTGTTACCTGGAAAGTTTTCCAACAGCAGAATAGGCCACTGAAAGCAGTTTGGGATCCTTCAATGATTTAAAAAAAAAAAAAAAACTGAGATAAGCAAAGAGCCATAAAAGGGACAATATACGTTCATGTTTATCCTGACAATTATGTTTCTGTCATTTGATCTGTATTCATCTTAAAATATGGTTCGCAGACACAAAACATTCTAAAAAATTGAATAATCTTAAAACAGGCCTGTTTATTACTGTTAAATAGATGGAATTGTGTTCTGCATACATAACAAAAATAACTGCATCACATAGCACTAAAACTACTTCTGACTTCTGTCAAAGAAGAGAGTGGGAAGTGCAAAACTGCACATGAAGACAGACATTATGTCAATGCCTTAGAGAAATAATTGGAAGTGTAGATTTGAGCACAAGTGCAGATATAATCTGGAAAATCAACAACAATTTCAATGTACCTAAAATAGATTTCACTTTATATTCAATGTTATAACAATGTACATGTAAGTCAACCTTTTGAAATACTGAGTCTTATATTGGTACATATAATGAGCACGCCAAAAAAACGTACAATATTGTTTCCTAGCTAGACATATGCCAATTATCTCTTAACCTACTTTTACTGCTTTTCTGAATGCTAACTTGTCTCCAGAATTTTTCAAAAACACAGCTTGGAGGTTTTACATCTATTAGCTCATTAACCAATGCCTCCTAGATAGGAATTGCCAATACATAATAGGGAAAAAAGTTATTCTTGCAACTGAATACTCTATGAATTCCACTCATAGGCACTAAACATGCGCTACAGCCATAAGGATTCTCAATAGAACAAATAAGCTTTTAGCTGTTCAATGGACAACCCTTCAATCATTTCATCATCTAACTATTTTTAACAAGAAATTAAAGTATTGAACAATGAAAGAATTCAAGCCACAAAGAATCATAAGAAGGAAGTGTTAACACATCTCAGTCTCAAATTTACTAAGTGGAAAAAAACAGAATGGCCAGCTCTAAGCCCTGGATAAAATTCAATGCTTTTTGATGGAAAGAAACAATGAAACATTACTGGGACTGGAAAATCACTAATCAATCTAGGAGTGGAAGAAACTCATATACTGACATGAAATGACTTTCCTCCATCTGCACAAGGGAACAAGCCATGGTTTTACCCAAACAAGAAGCTTTAATTATGACCACAGTTTATCAGTGTGTTCTCCCACATGCACCAACGAAAGAATGAAACAGAATTTCAACAGATATAGATAAAGATATACCAAGGGAATATCCTGGTTGATTATATCATCATTCAATAATCCAAATACAGTAAATGCATTTTAAACCTCAATTGTTTTGTTATAATTAGCTATACTAGTAGTACCAGAGAGATTAGTTCTTTAGAAAAAAAACAAATGCAAGTAATAAGAACATTTAACATTCTAAGTTCCACAAATAAGTAAGATTCTTTACAAGGCTCCCTTTGAACTCACCTCTTTATATTCATTTATCAGTTTCGTCAGTCCATTCAAAAGCATCGGGCCTAATGGTTTTATCTTGCTGTCAGGGCAACTAAAATTCAATATATGAAAATAGTAATGAGTTAACAAGCAAAAAGCCTTAATAATAAAAGTTGTCCTTATGTAAGAAAATTCTTTTCAAAGGATGCCTGTGTATCAGGAGTGGGAAATTAATGTGGCCAAAAGGCCACGTGAGAAACTTGGACTGTTGTGAAAGGCTGCCACCGCCACCCCACCCCATCCCTGCCACTGACACCACTCCACCGCTGATGCCACCTCAATGTTGCAGGCCAGACAGGACAGCCAAAGGGCCGGATGTGGTCTGAAGTCATAAAAATGCCCAGGTCCACTCTGTGTAGCAATGGCAGATAATGAGAACTTTTGGCAGAGAGAACTTTTTTCAGAAAACTCACCATCTTCCAGTCTCTATCTAGGTGCCTTAACAACTACACCAAGTAGGACCAGACTAAACTGCAGGTTATAAGAATGTTATTGAATGTTATTAAAATAATAGCAATGCATTTTCACTAAACTTTATGTTGTATTCACATTAAATTACTTAACTTCCATTTCAATTGCACATATGATGTTATAGGAGAGCTAGTTTGGTGCAGTGGTTAAGGCATCCGGCTAGAAACTGGGAGACTGTGAGTTCTAGTCCCACCATAGGCACTAAGCTAGCTGGGTGACTTTGAGCCAGTTACTTTCTTCCCAGCCGCAGTAAGGAGACAATGGCAAGCCACATCTTTAAAAAACTTGTCAAGAAAAAAAAGTCATGACATAAAAATACTTACATTACACAAATATGATGCACAAATTGCAGAGACAGAGTTCTCAGTTTAGCATTGGCATTTGCACCAAAAAGCCCATCATAAACAACCTTAAAAAAAGTAAAACGAATGAAAAAAATTTCAGGAGAAATATTATTTCAAACAATTTTTCAAGTCTCATAATGAGGATAATGCCAAAAATCTTCTGCATCTCAAATAAGTTTGATTAAATTAAATAATTGAATTTATTTATTTATTTTATTTATTTACGGTAATTTAATTTTAAAAATTAAATATTTTTTTAAAAAAGATCCTGAAGATACAAGCAGTCCTTGCTTAGCTATCATAATGGGACAGTCATTAAGCACCATGGTTGCTAAGTGGAAAATCACATGACCGCAACAGGATTATAATGGTAATTCTTATTTGGTCGTTAAGCAAATCACTGTGTGACTGCAATTGAGGACTTTAATTCTATGTTCTTCCTTAACTCTGCTCGTCACAAGCCCATTGGGAAGCATGCTGACTGTAGGATAAATGAGGATTGGTAGCAAAGCTGGAATGCTGGGTTTTTTGTTTTATTTTTTGAATGTACTTTCAAACATTGCTGCATAAAACAATAGGTAAGCAAGGTAAGCAATCTGTGTGCCATGAAGTGTAGAATACTTACACCTCATGTAGTTACAAGCACACTGTTAAATACTGAATTCACTAAGAAATACAGTAATGAGACAGATAAAAAAAACTAGTACCTGAATATTTGCAGGAAATGTTTCTGCAGCTTGCCTGGAACGCAAAAGATGTGGGACAATCTTTAACTTCACCCGAGTACTGACAGGATCACGTTTCAGTTCTGGTTTCAGAACAGCTCCCTGTTATAAACACACAAATGAGTATTTCGAAACATAAAAGTGATTAGAAAAAAACTAAATCACTCAGAAAAGCAATCACATCAAATCTTTATTCTGGTCATTGACCAGGGTAACAATGTACATATAACCACAATGTTTCAAAGCACTGGAACTGTATTATTTACAAAGAAAAAAAGAAAAAGTACTGAGATTACTATAAAGTAAGATATAACTTAGTGTGCTCCAGAGGTTCCCAAATGTTCTTGGTTCACACTGGCTTTAGTGTCTCAATAACTTTTTCATGGTGTCCCTAGCAAACTTTTCATGGTGTCCCTAGCAAACTTTTTCATGGTGTCCCTTTCCAAACTGTGCACTATGGAACCAAGGAGAAAATTGGGATAGCTCCAGTTATTAGGCAGTAAAATATGCCATTGTGTCCCTGTGAGTGTATCCAGTGGTGCCCTAGTTTGAGAACTACAAGTATATTCAAACAAAGCCAAGATCTGCTCCCAACATGACAGGGCAATTATCCAAGATGAGAAACTATACATCCAGGTTATCCTACACTTTGAATTTGATCTCCCAATGACGCTTGGAAGTGTGAAGAAAGCATTTACCTGAAATGCCTTAAACCAGCTGCATCTATTTCAAGTGTCAGAATTATAGACAATTCTCATTATTTGTAGAGGCTCTGATCCAGCATAAAACTGAACAACAAAACCTGAAATAATGAGATGAGTTCACATTTATGGGAACTGGAGGATAAGGTTCCAAAGCCTATAGCCGTGATGGCGAACCTATGGCACGCGTGCCACAGCTGGCACGCAGAGCCCTCTCTGCGGGCACGCGAGCCGTTGCCAAGCTCAGCTCCACCGTGCATGTGCGCGCGCCTCCTGCCGGCCAGCTGATATTTGGGATGCGCATGCGGAAGATGTGCACGCATGCACAGGGCCGCGCGTGCATGCACGGGAGCAGGGGGAGCGCGTGCGCCCCCGCGGCCTGTTTTTGGTCCCAGGAGGCTGCAGGGAGGCCTGCTAGGCCCAAAACAGGGGGCGGGGGGGGTCACATGCGCGGGGGGTCAAGTGCGCATGCACGGGGAGCGTGGGGGTTGTGCGCGCATGCACGGGAGGTGCATTGCATTATGGGTGCCGGCACGCACGCACTTTCAGCACACAATGAGAAAAAGGTTAGCCATCACTGGCCTATAGCCATTGTCTTCGTCCCAGAGCTATCATCTGCACAGTACAGCTGGATCTGTTTCTCTTTTTCATTGTTCACTACCTATACCCAGTTGCCTGAAATAAGAAACAGCAGCTCCTTTTTTTCCTAGAAAACATTTTTCTTCCTTTACTTCTATGTTAATGAAAGAGTAGGAAAAATGTGAATGTAAATAACTCTTAAAATGATATTCTCTACAATAGGAAATAATCCATATTATAAAATATGTAATACCAAATGATACACAAAGTGCAAAAAATAGAAAATAAGAAAGAACACAGATTTAGGTACGCAATTCTTACCTCCTTAGTTTTTAGTGGTATATCCCCAAGGTAAACTTTGTACAGCTTGTTGATGATGGCTGGGTTATTCCAGTCAATTAAACTAAGGGAGGAAGGGAAAGAGGGAGGAGAAATTTACTAAAAATCAAACTGATTAACAAAATTCATTTTTTTTTCTTCCATAGTTTCTGTTTTCAGTAATTGAATCGGCCAAATGAAAACCTTACTGATTCTCAGTTAAGCATGTCTGTGGAGATTCTCAATCATCCAGGTTATGGTTGTCCTAAAGGTGCTTTTCCAAAAGGCAACTGGACTTACTTGTTTTTTTCCTTGAAAATGTTTCCTTGAAAACTGAAGAAGCTTCTTGAATGAGAAGCGAAACATTTTCAAGGAAAAAAACCAAGAAAATCCAGTTGCCTTTTGGAAAAGCAGCTTTGGGACTCATTTGGCCACCTGCTTCTCGTTACCATCAGCTGCTCTCACCACCCCAGCCCTGCCTCGCTTTATCTGCACCCCCACATACCACTACGGTACCAGCTGGGAACTGGTTTCACACACTACCTTTTTTTGTGCCAGTGCAGCTTCCTTCTTTTATGCCAATGCAAAAGAAGGATCTGGCTAAAATTATGGCCTGCAACTGGGGTTTTCTTTCACATGCATGTCTTGTTTTCACAAAACAATACTCTGGATGGAGTACAAATGGAGGTTCTGGCTGGCATGTGAATGGAACCCCCGGCTGAAACAGAAGTCCTGGCTGGCGCATTAATGGAGGCCCTGGTCAGGGCATGAGAGAAGCCGTAGCTGAACTGGTGCAAAAGAAGGCGATGTGAAAGAAGGCTCCACGGGTACAATACTGGCATGCATTCCAGGAGATATTGGGGGGGGGGGGCAGGACTAGACAGCAGGAGCCGCTGGCAGCAGGTGACAGGCAGACTTGCCAAAAAAGTGGTCGTGAATGCAGGTGGGGCCAAATTTTGTTCATGTGACTGTGGGGATATTGCAATGGAAGGAACTTCAAGGACCAGTCATAAACTCCTTCATTCAGCACTGTCATAACTTCAGTTGCTAAATGAATGGACACTAAGCAAGGATTGCCTGTACTGGAATTAGCAACAACTGCTGTTCATTTGCCTCTCTTGAAAATAACATGTGCTTGGATCTCGGAATTAACTTTTAAAAAAATATCTGTACCTTACAATGTTTTTTTGTTCCCATCTTTACAATCCATGTTTATTTTAATAGCCATACTAGGGAACACTCCTGTACTCTTACAAACCACCAATAGTTACCAGGAACCTGTGGAAACTAATACTAGAATCTAGGTCTTTCCTAGCATATATCTTCAGTTAATTTCATAAAATACTAACTACAGGGACATTTAGATATATTGTAAAGAAATTAATACTGTGCCTGTTTAGAAAAGCACCTTTAAAATTATGGCATACACAATTCTGAAACCCTACAGTGTGATTAAGTAAAATCACTACACTACTTAAAGGCTTTGCTTCACATAAATTGAGAAATTGTTAAAGATTGATTAATATTCATGTAAACACTGGTCTTTTAAACACTCCCCAAACTACTAGAAACTACGTGGCCATATGAATGAAATTTGTCTACCCTTATTGAGGTATTATGTGCTGAACCTACTGTATTTAGGAGCAATGAAGCCATGGACTGTTTCATTTTGGAGCTTCCTATAATGAATGAAATCTGAACAGGAGCCTCATTCTGCAGGTAACTTAATATCCTTAAAATCCTCCCCAGAATGAGGAATCTTACCCAGATTTTTCAATCATAGGGAGTGAGATAAGCTAAATATGCTTAAAATCCCTGATCATAAAAGCTTTGGCAGGCTCTTTATTAGCAAATACAGCACTGAAAACTACCTTAATGATAATAATTACCTGCTGAAAAGCAGGTATATATCAAACCTGAGGAGATACACTATTACCATTCATACTAATATATGGATGCCAATATTCTAGAATAAATGAAGTGCTGCTATCATTGTGGTCAAATGTAGAGATGTCTACATCCTATCAAATGCAATTCCAAAAATGTGCCATTGTGATAAACAAAATAATTTTGCATTAAACAAAACCAACCTTATTTTTAAAATTCATAATAAACCATCACTTTTGTTTTTAAACATCTATATTATAACCCATTACCTCTGCTTGCTTTTGAGTTCAAGATCTGCTGCAGTGGCTACACTGTGCCGTGTATCACTAGAGGCAATAACCAAATGTATGACAGCTTCAAGTTCAGGCACCTGCTCAGCTTCAATGAACTTTACAATGCCCAATTTACACTGCCCAACAAAGCAGAAAAAAAAATAAAAGGTGTTCAGTACAATCTCATACATTGTCTATAAAAAGTATACTTTTATTATAATTACAGAGCGATGGAACTGGATAGAGATGGATGGAGAAATAACAAAAGGCTTTGCCTTAAAGCAGAGATGGGGAAATTATGAGGCTCAATACATTACAGAAGGAGAATTCCCAACATCATCAATCTAAGCAATAGTGAGCCATAATGGGAATTCTGATCCAACCATTTGTGGAGGGTCAGAGGTTTTCAGTCATTTTTTCCTCTGTCCAGTCATGTCTGACTCTAGGGGACAGTGCTCATCTCCACTTTTAAGCTGAGAGAACCAGCGTTGCTGAAAACCCTTTCCATGATCATGTGGCCAACATGACTATATGTCAAGAAGCATGGAATGCTATTACCTTCCTACCAAAGTGGTTTAAAACATTTAAAACGTTTAAAATGATATTTTCCAAAATACCTCTCATCCCCATAAAAATATGCTGTTTATCATGCACATTACATTATTCAGAGTTTTGGAATGGTGCAACATCATATGCTGATGCTACTTAGTTTTACCGCTTTTTTAAGTTTTTGTTTTATATTCTGTATTTAACAATCCGAGAAAGATGCAATATAGTTAAATTAGAGTACGCATGAGCTGGAGACAAATAAAAGTTCACAAGATAAGTTAATATGCATTATGTTTGCCCACTTGTTATAATTAAGCTATTTCTACTCCCCCCCCCCAATTGGGCTATAATTATTTGGCTTTTACCTGTTCCAGCTGCTCGGGTGTCCATGGACTGTCTCCAATTACCCGCTTGGCTGCATAAAAGCTCATTCCCGGAGGAGGTTGAGGGATCCCAGATCCTCCAGAAGTACTTGATGAAGAGGAACCCTGTCCCACTGGCACACTCTGGCGACTCTGGGATTCATTTAATACGTATCTAGGAGGAGAGGGGGGAAAATTTATAAACTCCTCTATTAGAAATGGTGAGTATCAGTCTATGAGCTCTGCACAGCTTAAATTATGTCAGTCTGAAAAAACCAGCCATAACCTCAGTTATGGAAACAAAAATTGGACTTGAAAAAGCAGAATATTAAAATAAGAGATAATTATTTTTCTGTCACATTAAAAAACGCCATTTTATCAATTTTGGAGGTATTCGGGAGGCCTTATTCAAAGCTGTCAGGAACCATATAAGCTCTGAGGCCTTGAGATTATACATCTATATTAATAAAAATGTAAATGTTCGTTTGTTCAAAATCTTAAATCTCCGAAAGTTCTTCACCGATTGCTTTGAAATTTTGACACAACGTTGTATTCGAATACGCGCGTGTTTTTATATACCTATATTATATAGATGTCACACCTGTGACAGGTAACAACATGTTTTTTGTGAAAAACAGCACCATCTGTTGGACGTAAAAGCAACACACACTATACTAAATATGTTACGATTCCATTTCAATGTTTCTGATTTACGATCCATTTACGATTTCCACATTTCCAATATAAATCGCACATGGCTGAAGATATTTTCCGTCGAATACACAAGGAAAATTCAAATATGAACATGCATTTCACAGCAGAATTCTACAACGAAGCATTGATAATAATTGAAGATTTCTGCTTAGAAATCGCGAACAAAGTTCTCAATCAATTGGGAATGTCATCACCAAATCGATCTGCTGCTGCTTCGTTCGATGTAGAATTGTGTCCTGAACAAAATTATAACACGGGTGATCACCAGACTGAGCCACAGCAACGCGTGGCTGGATACAGCTAGTTTCTAAAATAAAAGAAATCTAGAGAGCCACTTTGTTCTACTGGGTAAAGGACCAGGCTAGAAAGCCGGCGACTGTAAGTTCTAGTCCTGCCTTAGCCATGAAATCCAGCTGGATAACCTTGGGCCAGTCACTTTCTCGCAGGCCAACTCATCTCACAGGGTTGCTGTTGTGGGGAAAATAGGAGGAGGAAGGTGTGTTGGATATGTTTGCCACCTTATTAAAAAAATAAAATAAAGGCAGAATGTAACATAACATTTTAAAAATTATATAAATAATTACATTAGTTAATCAGGACACCTGTATAAGAGAATCCATTTCTAGAGACCGATAAAAAAAAGCATCTAGACAGAATAGATTTTAATTAGGCTGTTAACTTGATCAGTATTAATTTCTGTCAGTTAAATTTGGATGTCTTTGTGCATAGCAGACAGATAAAAAAATTCTGCTCACTCCTAAGATTTGAGGACTTTTACAAGGCTGCTGGACCATTTGTACATTAATGAAGTACTTACAAAGATTTTAATTTTTATTTTAGATTGTGCATGTGACAGATCAGGCATGAAATTTAACTACACAGATTCCTCTTAAGCAAAATTCCCATTTAACTTTTGGGGACTCCTCCTGTACCTTATTAAACTAATGCTAATTAAGCAGGCACAGATAGTCCTCGCTTAAGAACCAGACGTTCAGCGACTGTTCCAAGTTACAACATATCTCTCCAGAACTATTTACAATCTGTTTTCTAAATTCTGACAGTCACACACCCGCTTGTGATAACATGATCACATTTTAGGTGCATGGCAACCAGCTTGCCTTTACAGCCATTTGCAGCCCACAGTTATGTGAAGGCGATTTCTGGTGGGTTTTGCCGGTTAACAGAATAACAAAGTTGGAAGGGACCAACCACCTGTACCAGCAGGAAACCCTATACCATTTCACACAAATGGCTGTACAATCTCTTCTTAAAAATCTCCAGTGTTGGACCCATAACTTCCAGAGGCAAGTCGTTCCACTGATTAATTGTTCCAATTGCAGCACACTGCTGGCTCATATTTAAATAAGTATCCACTAGGACTCCAAGATCCCTCTTGCATCTACTACAATTGAGCCAGATATTCTGTACCTGTGCATTTGTTTTTCTTGTCTAAATGTAGAACTTTACTTTTCTCATCATTGAATTTCATTTTGTTAGATTGGGCCCAGTATTCAAGTCTGTCAAGAGCCTTCTGTATCTTGAGCCTATCTTCTGGAGTGTTAGCTATTCCTGCCAGCTTGGTGGTGTCTGCAAATTGGATGAGTTCCCCTTCTATCTCCTCGTCTAAATCACTGATGAAGATATTGAAGAGTACTGGGCTTAAGACACAGCCTTGGGGTTCCCCATTGCATACTTTCCCCCATGTAGATGCAGTTCCATTAAGGTCTACCACCTGTTGAGTGCGCTTAATCAGCCAGTTACGAATCCATCTGGTGGTGATATGTCTAATCTATAAATTTCTATCTTATCAAGTAGTAGGTTGTAGTCTACTTTATCAAATGCCTTACTGAAGTCCAAGTAAATTATATCCACAGCATTGGATATAGATTAGCAGATGGCAACTATATCAGCCCTTTTCCAGTCATCTGCTATTCCAGGATCTTTGAAAGATATGGTTCAATGGTTCTGAAATCACGTCTGCCAATTCCTGCAGAACCTTGGGTGTGATCCACCTTGTCCTCGTGATTTGAACTCATCTAGAGTGGATAGGTGTTCTGTTATCATTTTTCTGCTTTTTTGACTTGCATTTCCAATCTGCATTTTACAGTATTTTTTTAATACGTTGGGCTGATTTTTTTCCCTTTGTGTAAAAACAGATGCAAAAAAATGAGTTAAACAGTTCTGCTTTCTCCCTGCTACTCGTCACTTTCTTGCCATTTTCTCCTATTAATGGACCAATCGTTTCCTTGACTTTTTTTCCTTGTTTTTTACATATTGAAAGAGGCTTTTTTTGGTTATTTATGACTTTTGTTGCAAGTCTTAATTCATTTCGGGCCTTAGCTTTCCTGACTTCATCTTTGCAGATTTGGGCTATTTGCTGCCTAGGTTATGTGGTTTCTGACATTTATTTCTGGCAAAAAACACCCATTGGGTATAATGGACTCATTTAAGAATTGTGGCGTTCGCTTAATGACCATGGCGTTTGGTTAACTGCCACTTAACGACTTATGATTATAATTCCAGGTTTAATTATTAAGTCAAGGACTATCTATAATTGGTTTAAGATGGTGAGTCAACCATGTCAATCACAGAGATTTTGCACTACACAAGCTTTCACTCAATGGATGAGAAAGTAAGCCAAAACCAAACCAACCACATTAGAACTTAATGTGATATGTGACTTCTCCTTAAAAGCTAACAAATATCTGGGTAAAAAACTCAATGCTTCTAGTAATTTCCCTGTGATTATAGTACCTTTAGAATCTGCACTCACTGACCTGCCTATAGATTTTTAAATGATCTGAGGCAAAAATATGATTTTCATAAAAAAAAAAAACCCTCTAGAGAATGTCATCAGTGGCAGAATATCACTTTAAAAAGAGTCTTCCCTCTCCCTTACTAATCCTAGTAGTACCTATCACCTGATAAACTTCATAATTACTTACCCATAAGGCATGAGGAGAACATCCAACATAAAATCCAACAGCAGTTGTACAGTCTTTGGTTTTTCAGCAAGATTAAACGGAGAAGCTGCTTTCAGAGGTTCAACAGGATATTTCATGTGAAAAAGTGTTGGTATTAGAAGGTGCATTAGGCTGCAAAACAATTGTGTACATTGCAATTATATGTAAGAATCTGCCTAAACATTCATAAATATTTTCATTTATTGCCATTTGCATTTTTAAAAACTTTTAAGTGGGAATTGCAGACAAGGAAGACCACATAACTTCATGGTTTTCATGAAACCACTTTCCTTTCTTTCATATTTAGTAGCTAACTCCAAATGGATCTGTATTCTTCAAATTGCTCTAAAACGAATTAAACTGAAACTTTAAACGTTAAGGAGGTTGGATCCAAGAATTAAGATTTATCTGTATGACAAAATGTTGGATGGCAAAAAAGCAAGGTATTTAAAATATAACCGCTGCCTAGGAAAGATGGCTGAAACATTTTTTTAGGTCCCAGGAAACAAGATAATATTGAGACAAATCCCTCATTTGTTGGGATTTAAGGAGTGGAGGTTCAGGTCAACCAGACACTTAAGTTTTTATTATTATAGCCTATCTCAATAAGATATAGTCTAGTCTCCCTGTGGAATCTGCCTTGCCGTGCTGACACAAAGTAACAGAAGGGAACTATGCCATCATTTCTCTGAACATGAATTTGCAGTCTTTAATGGCTAATTTATTAAAAGGAATGATTTTTTTTTACAATTAGGCAATGAAAGCTTTATGCTCAGAATATTATACCTGTCTTGTTGGGGTTGAGGTTTTCCTTCCATTGCAGTAAGGAGAGTGGGTGCCAGCTCACATTGCTTTTCCACAGGCAAACGAGGGTAACCCATCTTAACATATATTATTGTAAAATTCTGTAAAATGCAAGATATGTCTGAAAAGAACCACTACAAAAAACAGCCCTACAGTACAATATCCACAAATTTTAAGAAACTTATGACTAAAAATAATTGATAAATACCACTGAAATGTTTACATTGTTCAAGTAGTCCAGCTCACCAAAAATATTCCACAATTTCATTTACTTTGATAACTTGAGAGAAATACTCCTGACATGGTAGGAGTTGTCTACAGTAGGAAAAGAGCAGATGGGGTCTGATAGCACCTTTTCCAACTAACACATTTTATTAAACAGCATAAACGGCAGCTCACCAAAACGTATTCCTTTGAATTACTGTATTTTTCACACTATACAGTAGGACGCACTTCCCCCCCCAAAAAAAGTGGGTGGAAATGTCTGTGCGTCTTATAAAGCAAATATTGTGGCGGGAGGGAGGGGGGTTGTCACTATTGCCGCCGTTTGCTGCTGCCGGGGAACGCAGGAGCCTTCACTGCTGAGCAGCTGATTGGCAGTTGGATCGGCCTCCCAGAATACCGCCGATCAGCTGTTCTAGGCGGCAGGGATCACCACCGCCAATCACTGCAGCGAATGGCGGTGGCGATCCCCACTGCCTAGAACAGCTGATCGGCGGTATTCCAGGCTGATCCAACCGCCAATCAGCTGCTCGGCAGCAAAGGCTCCAGCGTTTCCCGACGGCAGCAGCACCTCAGCTCAGTTGACCGGTGGTGGCCGCAACGGAGCAGAGCCCTGACGAGCCACGTGCTGGGGCTGCGATAACGTGCTGAAGCTGACCAGGCTGTTTGCTGCAAGGATGCTAGCCAGATGAATACCACATGGATGCTGGGAGTCAGAGGCAGATTTTTTTTTTCTTGTTTTCCTCCTCTAAAGCTAATGTGTGTCTTATGGTCCGGTACGTCTTAGAGTGCGAAAAATACAATAAATGTGTTACTCTGAAAATGTGCTCCCAGACTCCATCTGATTTTTTTTTACAGTTGACATGGGAAATGCATGTACCAATTTCATAATTAAAAAAGTCTCCTCATACTAGGAGCCCCTTACACCTGCATTCTAGTGATTGCATTATCTTCAAGTTTCTGACTCCAACTAATTATGACCTTAATGATGTGGACCATTATATCAAGGACACTTCATCTTAGCAAGTTCTAGTGCTAAGCAGTTGTTATTAACTGGCCAAAATGTGTATTTCAGTTCATGTCTAAGCATCCGTAACTCCATACTGCACTAGTGTATTAAAACCTTACCTGGACATTTTTAAAAAAGGAAAAGAAATAAGGTCTTTGTCACTGGAATGGACCAGGTATAAATCTAAAAACATGTACTAAAGGATTATCTTCACCTAAACTTCCACTAAAAATTACACTATTTACATACCTATCTATATAAATATTTATATATTTCCTATGCAATTTGAGAAAAGCTGGCATTCAGTGGTAAAGACTTTTGGGCAGAAATCCCAGTTCAATCCACTGCATCTTCAGGTAAATTGGAAAACATACAGAAACAATCAGTGACTAAATACACACATCTGTTGAGTGGACCAGCCACTGCAGTTTTAAATCATGGCTTAATGTGTTGCACAGACGTCACCAAGTGTGATTTATTCCATGTTATAGTTGTATAATCCATGGCTTAGACAGAGTGATGTGTGAACCAAGTGGGTAATAGTGCAGTTCACATACATTACACCAAGATTATACAAATTATAGTTTAGCGGTCATGAACCAAGTTAGTGTGGTGGCAATCCATAACCCTAACATTACTGTTTAACTCTACCAATTCTCAGTAAAGCCACAATGTCTTTGTTGTAATATGTTATGTGTAAACTTAAACTGCAAGGACAGAGCATTGACATTAACTTGTTAAACAGAATATTTCCTAGTGAGATTTAGTTATTGGCAAGAACATTAAATGTATATGAAAATAAAACACTCAAAATATTTTGTTTCTATCAATTTCAATGGACTATTTAAATATGACAAATGAGTGTAGTTACATATAAACATTCATTAAAACACAGTTGGAGTGTTCAAGCGTTACATTTAGGAAAGCATTTCCCAGCAGCTACAAGCCAGCAAACCATCCCTCTCTTTATCTGCTGTTTATACAGTAGGCTTATTATTCGAAAGCAGGACAAAGAATACCTAGGCAGGAGATAACCAGCTATTATACTTAAGCACGATGTGCAAAGACAATCATAATCTTAGAATTCATGAATAGAATTCTCTAAGAAGAAAGGACTTACTGTAACAAAGGAGACCGCAGAAGGATCTTGATATTGGACTAATAAAGTCTCCACTGGAAGTTGGATTTTTGGGCGACTTTTGATTCGTTTGTTCAGATGAACTAGCAATTCCATAACCTAAAAAGAAAAAATATCATTCCTTCATTTTATTGATTTGGTTTCATTTCCCAATTGTGAAATATAATAAATAAAAATATCTATATTATCAAATGTCCTATTTGTCTTTCCATTTGACCTTTCACAGGAAAAAAAAAAAAGAACCAAGTGACTATATTATTTGGACCCGAACGTGAAAAACAATTACAAGGTAACAATATTTGCAATGGCTTTCAAGGAATATATTATTATGATATATAGCTTCCAGCTTTAGGGAAAGGGGCGTTGGTCTTACCTGATACGCTCCATCTCGTAGCCGTGGAGACAGCATCCATGCAAGGGTTAACTCCTTCTATTATCCAATCAGGACTGAGTCTGCAAGTAAATGATACGCCTCCTCACGCTGTGACTTCCGCTTTTTTGACGAAGGCGTTAATGCAGACAGACGTGGTGCTCCCGTTGCTGAGAAAACCCTCGAAGGGCAAGGCCAGCCCCCATCCGGGCGGGGATGGATGCTGTGTCCACGGCTACAAGATGGAGCGTATCAGGTAAGACCAACGCCCCATCTCCATGCTCGTGGAGACAGCATCCAGAAATGGGACAGACCAAAGCTGGCTGTCCTAGTGGCAGGGAGTGGCCCAGTCTTGCACCTCCTGATCAATGGGAAGTGAGCGCAGATGACCTGCCAGTGCTGCCATCAGCTTTGTAAACACCCGTGGGGCGGAGGAGAGGCCGAACGGCAGAGCCTGATACTGGTAGTGCAAGGGACATACCTAAAAATGAAGGTACTGTCTATAGGCGGGGAGGGAAATGGAGCCCCCTCTGCTGAGTGTACTAACAGAAGCAGATGGGGGCCCAGATCTGACCCTGGGCTTGGTATGAATGATATTGTCGGCCTGCCGGTTAGAGGGGGGGGCAGTGAGGTGGGGGATGGGATCTCGGGGAGGGTGGCGGGTCGGAGCATCCCAGTGGGGGGTGGGAGAGGTAGGGATGGCGGGAACCGAAGGGCAGACCATGTGTGGAGAACGAGTACTCGCTGTATCAAAGCGATTGCCTGTTCTGACCCTTCTGGTGACTTGGGTGTGCAGGGCCCTGGCCTCAGGCTGCTGCTGCTTAATGCCAGATCGATTGTGAACAAAGCCCCTCTCGTCCGGGATTTAATCCTGGAGGAGAGAGCAGATCTGGCATGTATAACCGAAACCTGGCTGGGACAGGAGGGGGGTGTTCCCCTTTCAGAGATCTGCCCAGACAGGTTTCAGGTGCTGCAGCA
>QLTV01000437.1:952639-967349 GCA_003457575.1 Thermophis baileyi
TTTTAAATTGTTTTTATATGTTTTATTTTTTTATGATGTAAGCCGCCCAGAGTCCTTCGGGAGTTGGGCGGCATATACATTTTATAAAATAAATAAATAAATAAATAAATAGGCACGTGGAGGTAAGCTTCCGTCAGATCTACTGACGTGAGGAAATCGCCCTTCCTGACGGTTTCAAGGAGCGCAGATGACCTGCCAGTGCCGTCATCAGCTTTGTAAACACCCGTGGGGCGGAGGAGAGACCGAACGGTAGAGCCTGATACTGGTAGTGCTTCCCTGCGTAATAAAAATGAAGGTACTGTCTATGGGCGGGGAGAATAGGCACGTGGAGTTAAGCTTCCGTCAGATCTACAGTACTGACGTGAGGAAATCGCCCTTCCTGACGGTTTCAAGAATAGACTGCAGGGAATGCATCTTAAACCGTCGGTAAACAATGTGACGGTTCAGGGTCTTAAGATCCAGAATCGCCCTCCAGCCTCCTGAGGATTTTTGGACGAGAAAAAGAAGCGAATAAAATCCCTGGCCCCATTGCTCCTCCGGTACCAGTTGGATTGCGCAAATCTCGAGCAGATGTTTTATAGCCGAATTCATGAGGAGTCTCTTGGATCTATTGCTAGATACGGGGCATGGAATGAAAATCTTTGAAGGGGAGGAGAGAAACTCTAGAGAGAGGCCTGCTCGCACCGTCTCCCTGACCCAGGCGTCCATAGTAGTCTCCTCCCATTGATCGGCAAAGAAGAATAGCCGACCACCAATGGGAAGAGCAGACGCCCTGCTGAATCCATTGCCATTGAACCAGATCAAGAAACATCTTGGGAGCCGGAATCTCCTCTGTTTCAACCGCAGGTTCCACAAATAGAGTGTCAGCCGGATTAAACGACCTCGATGCTGAAGCAGAGGAACCAGGTTCAGATCCCAACCGGGTGGTGGTTTTGGCCTTGTAAAGCAAGGAGTCAAAAAGCTGAGGACGAAACAATCCCACAATTGAAGGGTGATCGGGCGGAAGGCCCTCATCCTCAGACAAATCAAATTCTCTAATTTCGCCTTCTTCACCTAAAGAGGCAGCCCGCTCAGATGAGGAGTGAGACAAAACCTCCTCTCTAAATTGGTCCTTCCCCCCCCCCCCATACGAGGAAGGACCTGGCTATGCTCCTGTGGCCTGGGGGAACCAGATCTCCTATGAGATCTCTGGTGTAAGGCCTCAGCAATACCCTGCTTAATAGCCTCAGCCATCCATTCTCTCATACTGGCCTGGACAGAAGGCTCAAATTGTTCCCCAGAACGAATGCCTGCAGCGGTTGGAGTGAAGGTGGCCTCTGCTCTAGAACTCCTACTGCAATGCACCTGGGCCTCTGTTGTAACGAGGACCCTGGATGAGGGTACAAGGCCCAATCCCCTCCCACTGTTGTCAGGAAAATCCAAAGCAGGCTGCATCAAGATTTCAGATGGTAATGCAACATCTTGAGAGACCACAGGGGTCTGTTCCCTCTGGATAGGAGGGGGAGAGGGAGAGAGAGAACTAGAGGGTCTCAACTCCTGATGCCCAGTAGGCTTCTGAGAAGAAGCCATTTGGGTCTTGGCTATGACCTTCTCAATAGCCTTGTGCCTACTCTGGGCCTGCTTGTCTGCCCTCTTGGAAGATCTGTGGGAGCGGCCTGATCAAGATTCCCCAGATGCTGCCCTCTTCATGGAGGCCCTAATGGTGGCTCCAGAATGACTGTGGCCGCTTGAAGAGGAAGGAGACAAATCCCCTCTCAGAATGGCTGCCCTGGAGGAAGTGGTGTCCGCCATCTTGATGCACTCCACGTGGCACAGTCAAACAAGGCCCGGAAGGAAGGAGGGGGGAGGGAGAGGCTATGAGCCAGCTGCAGAAGCAGGCAGAGGCTAAACGAGCTGAGAGGAGAATTCAACAGGCAGGCTAATCCAATTCCTGCAAGCACTTAGGTAAACTCCACTCACAAGGCAAAAAACAAAATGGCGGCCAAAAACAAAATGGCGGCCGCAATAAAAAAGTTTGCCTCTCTCACTTCCAATGCCGGTAGCTGCGGAGCTGAGCTCGTGCGCTACCCAAAAAACAGCTGATCGGAACGGACTCATCGCTCCAAGCTTAATCCGGCTTTAGAACACCTGCAGAGTTCCCAGGGAGCCTCAGACGCTGCGGAGCCTAAACTCGTGGGCAGAGGGCTGAATCAGCAGCAAACAATCACAGGTGGCTAGCTCACCCCCTTCAGCTCGTTAAAGGATCAGCGTGGCGGAAGAGCCCCTCGTGCACGCTATCCTGCTAGGACTACCAGCCGGTAGCCTAGCCACCGCTAGAGGGGTCTTCGGCGGTATCAGGCAAGCCCTTCTCGCCGGCACTAAAGCAGCAAGCACTCTTGAGCAAAAGGAATTTTTCCCTTAAAGGGACAGGCACAAAAAAACAGCAACAAGTATGGGAGCTCTTGAAACCCACGTCTATGTCCAAGAACCGACTGAGTCTTAAAAGCGGAAGTCACAGCGTGAGGAGGCGTGTCATTTACTTGCAGACTCAGTCCTGATTGGATAATAGACGGAGTTAACCCTTGCATGGATGCTGTCTCCACAAGCATGGAGATCACAGCTTACCCAAACGAGGTAGGATCTGGTTAGTACTTGTATAGAAGATCATCACACAAACTCTAGACTAAATGGTGTTCTGACCTAGCCTCCTAAAGTAAATAACACGGCACAAACGGCGTCTCACAAACCTCTCTTTTATTTGTAACGGCTGCTAATTATCTGCATTAGCAGTCGTCATAAGTCCAAACAAATTAAAGCAAGTCTTTTAGTTGTAACGGCTTCTAATTATTTTTCATTAGCAGTCGTCATAAGTCCAAACAAAGTACAGTCCAACTACAGTCTTTCAAAGACAGGCAGATAAGACACACGAACTTTGCTCTGCTTTGGCAAACTGCCAAAGACCAATTTGCAGGAAAAACTTGGCAAGTTCAAACAGGAACAAAGAATGAATCCGAGTTGCAATGACGAGAACGAGAGATGAACTGAGTTGCTTCCTGCACCGAACCCTGTCGTGTACTACACTTACATAGCCTATGGGAGGGACCAATTATCCCCAAGCCTTACTCCCGAGTAGTCCTTCTCCTCTGTACCTGTTCTTGCCTTCTGGCAGCTCTGCGCCTATGCGCATTGAGAACAGGCTCCTCCTCTTCCTCTGCCTCGCTCAAGTCAGTCTCTGGAGGTTCTGAAGGTGGGACAGACCTCCCCAATGGCCCTGGATCCCTGCCTCTGGCACTGCGTCTTCTCCAGACCCCAGGCCTGGCCCAGGTTCCTACCCAGCCTCCTCGCTGTCCGATTCTGCTGCCAGCTCCGCAGGCCGCTGGCGGACCACAACAAATGGGCAGCTAAAAATGCACCCTGGATGAAAGCAATAGCTTTGTACTGAAAATTACATGTTTTCATCAAGTGATCATGAGTTAGATTAGTCTCAAAGGACACTCGATCTATATATAAAACCAACATGGGAGGATTTTTAAGCACTTTGTGTTTGACAGACTTCGGCATACAGATAATATTCATACCTTTTTACGTACTCCTTCCTGTGTACTGGAAAGTTTTAAAAGAACAGGGGGAAGGAATTTGGATATAATATTCTGCAATTGCTCATCTGTTTCTGCATGGCCAAGACGCAAGAATACACGTTCAAGTTGATCTAAAATAAAGGAAGAAAAACTGATCTATAACTAACAGCAAACAGTTCAAAGAAGCAACGTCATACCAGCAAGTTCAGCATTAAATAGTGGCTTAGTTCTCAATTGGTTTTACTAATGACCTTATTGCAAGGTCACCTTGCATTTATCATGTGTATTTTACACAGACGCAACACATATTTAATATCAGAAAGTATACAGAATTATTTATTAAATTTATATGCTGCCCATCTCCCTGTCTAGTGACTCTTTGTTTTGTTCAAGTGAAGGGAAAAGAGACCCATCTGCTTCTAATTTGATCACTCTAGTTTGCTGAGTGATCAAATTACATATGCATCATTGGATGAAGGTTTCTTGAACAAGTAAGACTGAATCACACTTAGAGCATAAAAACTCTGACACTGCTTTTGGTCACATACTTTTTTCTTCTTTTACACAAATCATAATGTAATCTATTAAATGCAAATTTTAATTTATGAAATAAATGCTACTTGATCAATGAATGAAAATTTTAATCAAACAGATGATAGGCTCAGGACACATTGTTTTATGTACTCAGATTTTGGTGAACAATTACAATAGTACAATAGAAAAATAGTTGCTTTTTGTACTCAAAAAAGACAAGTCATGTATAATATGTATGTATTAGAGAAGTAAATATGCAAAATTTAAATCAAAATCAGTTAATTACCTTATTTTTTTTATTACAGATCACACTGCCTTCAGTTATATCATTTGATTCTCTGAGAACATTCAATCTAATGAAGTCAAATTTCCTCTTAAATTTTTTAAGAATGTACAATTTTTTCCTTATAAAGCAGTTTACTAATTTTCAAAGTGTATCCCTCATGTTCAGAAGTAATAATTTCATGCCATAATATAATATTTCCAGATACTAGATTAATAGACTGCAGAACTCCATGGACCATAGTTCTGTCTATACAGGTAGTCCTCGACTATATATATTGTTTTCTTTTTGGATTGTAAGCCAACCAGAGCTTAGCTTTAAGGAGGGTGGCTGAAGAAATGTTTTAAATAAGTAAAAATAAGTTTATAGAGAAGAAAAGCAGGGACAATTGCATCACGGCATATGTTACAAACCTTCCAAGATTTGTTCACTGCCTAAATTCAGTACAGGTAGTCATGTACAAATGTCTTAACAAATGTCTCACTTAGCAACAGAAATTTTGGACTCAATTGTGGTCATAAATCGAGGACTATCTGCACACATTTCAGCCTAGGGTAATCTCAGCCATAATTAGAAAAATGCAAAATGTCTTACTCTGAGGTAGCTTGCACAATCTACCTTGAATTGCTCAATGTATCATGCTGTGACATCCAGGGAGGATTATAAACACCAAAAAACATTTATTTCTTATTATGCTTAAGACAGACACAAACCAGAGGGTACAACTCCAAGCCAAATTTCAGATTTGAAAAGGGAAACCAGGGTCATTTGAAAGTGAACTCAAACCCAGTCAAAATATACTGTACAGACCTCATTTCCTTATTTTTTTTAATGACTAATCAAGATAATGGATTTCAGAGACTTCTAATATATTTTGATGTAAAATATACAGAATTCTACAGTAAGAGGAAATATTTCATTATGTAAACAATTTATTCAAAAGTAAACAGAATACATGTTGGTTTTAGAAATTAAAATTATTAAGTCTGAGAGCAAAAGTACAGGAGAAAATAAATATGGTATCTAAAATCCAATAGCATTCATCTAGAAAACAAAATATCCTAGTTAAAGTGAGGAGGGAAATTTGAATGATTCACAATTGTGTGTGTGTGTGTGTGTGTGTGTGTGTGTGTGTGTGTGTGTGTGTATACGCATGCACACGTGTGTTCCAAGGCACAAGGTTGTCTTGACAGGAGAAATTAAAATTCTCCAACACAGTATACACAAGATGGTAATCATAAAAGAACAAAGTGACAACATAAATGGATCTGAGTAATTTAAACATAAATTATTCTATTCTAATCTGATCAGAAAAAAGATTATATTTTAGCCATTCTAGGAGTATGAAAAAACAAAATATGGGCTGGCTTATGACAAAATGAATCTTAAATCTGAGACTGGTTATATGACACACAATTTCAAGATATATAAAGATATTCAGTTTCATATAGCATCAACATGTGCTAAACTTCCAACTGCTTGTACCAGTAATTTACATTTCAAAACTTTAATGTAATAGCAACTCTAGCTTGGCCATACAAATTAGAATAAAACTATATTTCAGCAACAAAACCATTGTATAAGTACTTATCTTCATTTTTCCCACTGCTGTACCAAAACCAACTGTTAAATTTTAAACTGTACAAAATTATGGCAAATTATGGCAAGTTTACCCAACAGGAATTTTCTATATGTACTGTAGAGTACTTCAACTTGTATTGTCGTGAAACCATATAGTTAATAGGTAGTCCTCACTTATTGCCTCATGCAGCGACTGTTCAGTTACAATGGTACTAAAAAAAATAACTCTGCAACTGATTGTCGCATTTACAATTGCGGCATCCGTCAATAACACAGTAGCCATCATGTGCTTTGCAACAGGTGTGCATTTATGACTGCTACAATCATAATTGCTATTCATGTGCTTCACAACCAGCACACATTTTTCCTTGCGACAAGCTGAGTTAATACAATACAGCAAAATTGTAAGCTCAGTAGCAATTCACTTAGCAACTGTTTTACTTAATGACCAATGGGAAAGTAAAATTATAAATCCAATCGCAGTCATGTAATTTTCTACTTAGCAACCAGGTTGACAATCCCAACTGTGGGTGCTTAGCAAGGACAACCTGTAACCACCATAGCAGGAGAACACTATGTCTAGTGTATGGTTGAAGAAAACAGTATTACAGCCTAAGTCTTCCTAGAATTTATTCAGTTAAAGGCATGACATGTTAACAATTACAAATACACAGAGTGAAAGGTGTGGTTGTGGAGATAGGAAAAATTTTCAGGGAATTATTTAAATTGTGTATTATTTAAAATATTATTTTTACTTTCAAAAGAGAATCCTATTTTATTTTTTTTAACTTATTCATTTTATCTGTTTTTATTCAATCAAACACTGAGACAATGTCTTACTTATTTCTTAGTTTGAGTAATAAAATACCTTGAGCCAGGGAAAAATATAGTTTGAAATTTTTAAAAGAAAGAAACTAAGTTGCCCCACTCACTCTAGGAAAAATAAAGGGCTATAGTGCAATATGGGAAACTTTTCAGAAATGGAAGAAAACACTTATCTGATAAATAGACAAAAGAAGGAACAGGTCGTTCCCAACTTACAATCACAATTGAGACCAGAATTTCTGTTGTTAAGCAAGGCAGTTGTTATATGAGTTGCACCCAATTCTACAATTTTTGCCATGGTTGTTAAACGAATCACTGCAGTTGTTAAATGAATCATGAGATCATTATGAGAATTCAGCTCCCCCAATGACTTTGCTTGTCAGAAGCCAGCTTGGAAGGTTGCAAATGATGATCACATGATCCCAGGAAGTGACACCTGCCAGAGAAACATGCCAGTTGCCAAGCACCTGGGTTTTGATCATGTGGGGATGCTGTAACAGTTTTAAGTGTGACAACTGGTTGTAGGTCACTTTTTCAGTGTCACTGTAACTTCGAACAGTCGCTAAACGAATAGATGTAAGTCAAGGACTACCTCTAGTGAAAAGTGCCATGAACCAATGCATGAGCAGAGAATAATAGAAAATAAACTTAGAGGAGACAGAAAACCCTTTGGATGACTTCCAAATGCAATATCCCTCTTCCTCTACCATTGGAATAATGACAAATTCTGGAACCTATCATGTGGATAGAAATAGGCTTAGAATAAAATGGAAAAAATAGGGGAAATATAAGGATTTCCTTCCCCCGTTTTTTCTCCAAGGCTTTCTCATATCCAGGTTAACACCTTTCTCCACCAATGTTGTCCCAGGTTTCCAAACTTCACAAATCCAAATGTAAGGATTTTCTTCACCACTGTTGTCCCAACTCTCTAATAGCATGGCACGTATATTTTCTTTTTTTTTAAGGTCTCTACTGCATACAGTTATAGACTGAAATAATAGTTTCTTGATATTTGGGCTAAAAGATAGTTCCCATGCTACAAGCATTGGGCTGTTCCCAATTGTCTATATAAACAGACATACTTCCAAGGAGGTACCAGCATCTATAGATGTATTAATGATTATTTTATGTATTTACAGTTTTTGTAGCCTGGCCCAGTGCATAACGTTGGATAGAGTATAATAAAGTAATAATAATAATACAATTAACATCTGCCTATCCCAGATCCTTGGGAAGGTGGATAAAAATGTCAAATCCAGTCTGAACATCTAGCTAACTGTGGGATGAACCATAATAATACAGAGGTAACTCAAACTGAAAACATAGCAAAACATTTTTTTTTTAATCACCTTCCAAAGTGCACGAAGCTCCACAATACAACATGAGGATTACAATCCAAAAAGACAGCCTTCTTGTCCTTAGCCCTTAACCTCCTATATGTGAAGGAATTGGATGCAGGCTCTCTCATCATGTTCTTACTGGCTTGACAGATTCAATCTTAGCTATGCAGGTGGTACCTGATGTAATCTAATGTCTTGCAAAGTACTAAATTAATTGCACAAGGCTTTATGGACAGGGCTGTTCTGCACAACCATAATATTTTACAGTATTAGAATCCTTTATTAGTATAAGCCAATAGATGTTGACTTTTAAACATTTACTTAAACTAATTAGATAACAGGAGAAAGAAGTGTTTTCTCAACGATTCTGGAAATAAACAAACAAAAAAGGTGTGCTGTCTTTCATGCTCTCCAAACTAGTCTTCCTGATTCCTCCCTAATGGACTACAATGTCCACAATTCCAAATCAGAGTAGATTTTGACTAGGAATCATGGCCAACAGATTTGAAAAAGCTACTGTCAAGCATTCATATGTATCACTAAATTTCTCAACATTCTTTGTTCAGGCATGGCGTAAAATCATGCAAGTTTAAAGAGAAGGATTACTCAAGATCAGATAATATTTACTCCAAATAATAGAATATAGAATAGAATAGAATTATTTATTGGCCAAGTGTGATTGGACACACAAGGAATTTGTCTTTGGTGCATATGCTCTCATTGTACATAAAAAGACAAGATACATTCGTCAAGACTATATAAAGAAGTCAAAAACATTATTACAGTACCGGGGATGCCTTATCCAAGCATCAAAGACACTGCAATTAAAGTGCAATTGTTCCTCGTCCAAAAACATTTAATTCCATCGAGTGCAATGGTACTTTCTCCTAAACTATTGCATAATCTTTTTAATTTCATTAGTACATCTTCCATACATATGTACAAGTACCTGTGAACACAAATGAATTTGGGCTACTCCCAATCCAGCCTCTTTCACAGGATTGTGTTGTGGGTATAAAATTGAGGAAAGGGGCCTACTGCAGATAGTCCTTGATTTACGACCCAAGTGAGCCCAAAATTTATGTTGCTAAGTGGGACATTTGTTAAGTGAGTTTTACCCCATTTTATGACTTTTCTCACCACATTTAAGTGAATTACTGCGATTGTTAAATTAGTAACACTGTTGTTAAGTGAATCCGGCTTTCCCATTGACTTTGCATGTCAGAAGATCACAACATGACCCAGGGACACTGCAACTATCATAAATATGAACCAGCTGTCAAGCATCCGAATGTAAATCACATGACCGTGGGGATGCTACTATAGTCATAAGTGTGAAAAATGGTCATAAGTCACTTTTTTCAGTGTCGTTGTAACTTCAAATGGTCACTAAATGAACTGTTGTAAGTCGAGGACTACCTGTATGCTAATATGCCTAGCCTTCTTGAACTGTGTGGGCTATATAGGCAATAAATAACTGCACATTTTTGACACTTTGTGTGTGTAATATACACATACGACTATATTTTTGATACTATACTTGTATGTATATATTAAACACACACACACACCTCTATGTGAGTGCACACATACCTATGTGTATGTGTTTCGGTGTATATGTGTATATGTATGTTCAGGTAGTCCTCAACTTACAACAGTTCATTTAGTGACTGTTCAAAGTTACAATGGCATTGAAAAGTGACATGACCATTTTTCACACTTATGACTGTTGCAGCATCCCCACGGTCATGTGATTTACATTCCGATGCTTGACAACTGGTTCATATTTATGACGGTTGCTGTGTCTCGGGGTCATGTGATGCCCTTTTGCGACCTTCTGACATGCAAAGTCAATGGGAAAGCCGGATTCACTTAACAACGGTGTTACTAATTTAACAACCGCAGTGATTCACTTAAGAAACGTGGCGAGCAAAGTCGCAAAACGGGGCAAAACTCACTTAACACATTTCTCACTTTGCAACATAAATTTGGGGCTCAACTGTGGTCATAAATCGAGGACTACCTATATTTAAGAATGCATGCATACATACACACACCCAAGCTTGCCTCAGTGGCAAAGACTATAGTCATTTCCTGTCACAAAGAAGCATTTCCCGGCCATACCACGCCTCACCGAGCGAGGCCTCAATACCTTAGATGTGGAATGGGAAGTGGGAGCACCACATTTTGAAAGGCCAAGAGGGACGGCGAGACGGAACCGGCAAAAATCCGTCCCGAAGCGTCCATTGCCACCCTCTGCACTTGCAACACCCAACACCCTCTTCTTTCTCCTACGGGGGGGGGCTAAGGGAGGGGGGGGGAAGACACATCGGAAAGACCGGCCGTCGCCAAATTGGGCACTGCACAGAGCGGAGGGCCTCTTCTCTTCCCCTCTCTCCAACTCAAAAACACCCCGCACGGTTCTCTAAAGGCCAGATCCTAATCCCCGGGGAAAAAGCAAAGTCACGACGGGGCCTGCGCTTTCCACCAGATTTAAGAATCCGACTTTGAGAGGAGGAAGGAAATGTGGAATTCCCTCGAGTGAAGGGACGGAGGGAAGGAGGGCGGGCGAGGAGTCCCCCCCCTTCTCGCAAGGACGAAGCCCCTGTACCCACATATTTTTAAAGGGGGAGGTCGAGTGGAGAAAGGGATGTGTGGGGTGGGGGGGTGAGTGTGTGTGTGTATCAGTGATCCGAAGCGTCCATAACCACATGTTTTAAAGGGGGGGGGCGAGAGAAGGGATGTGTGGAATGGTGTGTGTGTGTATGTGTATGTAAAACAGTGACCCAAAGCGCCCGTATCCACGTATCTTTAAAGGGGAGGGGGACGCCCGTACCCACATATCTTTAAAAAGGGGGGAGCGAGAGGAGGAAGGGATGCGTGTGTGTGTGAGAGAGAGAATCAGTGACCGAAGAGGCTAATTTGGAGGACGGGGTCGTCCCCTCTTTCCATCCTCCTGAAGCTTTTTAATGTCCGTTTCCTAATATGACTCTGCACAACCGAGGCCTAATGGCCGGGGCTCCTCCTCCCCCTTCCCCCTCTCCCGATCCTGCATCGCCTATGAAACAACCAGCCTTCCACCACCACCACCCCAGCTCTCTCCTTGTCTTTCTTTTTTTGTAAAGGTCTCCCGTCCTCCGAGCCCCTTTCCGAGGTCTCCCCACAACACCCACCAAGCCGGGAGGGGAAAGGAATTACACCCTCGCCGAGAGAGGCCCGGGGGTGCTTCCCGAAGGCCGGAGCACGCGCTTAGAAACCCGATCCATTAAAAGAAAGGATTCACACGCTCGAGGGGCCACATCACCGTCTTTTCAACGGGTCCGCACGAACAATGTCCTCTCCACCCCCCCGCCGGACCCCCACTTACTCAGCTCGTCTTGGGCAGCAGAAGCGGCCGCAGCCATGTTGTCAGCTGGGAAGAGAGAAGGCGGCTTTAAGCCGGCAGCTCTCCTCACTCTGGACTGCGAGGCGTTGTAGCCGAAGGAGCGGAGGAGAAGGCGACCGGGGGGGGGGGCTTCAGTCCTGAAGAGAGAAGGCGGCTTTAAGCCGGCAGCTCTCCTCACTCTGGACTGCGAGGCGTTGTAGCCGAAGGAGCGGAGGAGAAGGCGCCCGGGGGGGGGGGGCTTCAGTCCTCCTTGGCCTTCAGCCCCCTTCCTCGAGGCTTCCCCCGCGACTGAGCTGCCAAAGAAAGACGTCCGGGGGGGGGGGAGGCCGATGGTTGATTTTTCTCCTCCCTCCTCTGACTCTCCCCTCAAAACGCCAACCGCAGTTGAGAGATACGCAAAGCTTAAATAACCTTGCAAATCTCTTCCCTGCCTGCATCGGCTTCGTGCACACATGCACTCCACCCTCTCTGCCTTTTTACTTTTACTTTTTATAGATCGAAAAAGAACGGGGCGGCGATCGTGTCCAGCTCCTTCTCTTTATCGCCTCCTTCTTGAACTACCTACACAGCTACAATGGTGTCTCCTTTGGCGAACCACGCTTACAGCTCCACGCAACTGTTGGAGCCAAGGCACATTAAATATATGTATGTATGTATGTATGTATGTATGTATGTATGTATGTATGTATGATTGTTGTTTTTGAAAAGCGCCCCTCCGTTCATCGTTCGTGACCTATGATTTCCCCCCCCTCATTCATTCATTTTTCCCCCATCGATACTTTCCCGAGAATACCGCTGAAAGGAAATTACCTGAATCCATGCTGACCTCCATGGTTGGCAATATATGTGTACATACACACACACACATGCACGCACACACACGCACACACACCTACACCAGTTCCCTCCCCCCCAAAGGGGTGGTGGAGAAAGGAGGACCAGCATTCTTTTTTTTTTTTAATGAGAGTTTCTCCCCCTATCTGCAGAAGGTATTTCTAACAAGCTGACTCATTCCTACCTTGAAAGGTGTTCAGTTAGGTTGGTTTTAGAAAAACCTGAGATAATTTTCATGCACAGACCTAAACATATGCTATCCATTGGGGCCAAGTACTCTAGTTAAACAACCTTCAAGCAGAGATGTACTGTACCTTTTTTCTGCTCAACATTCAATACATTTGTATAAATTTATATAGGGAAAATAGGGATATTTAAGACAGCTATGAAAGTAGTCGTTTTAGATTCCAAAATATGGCTGCTGTTGATGTCCTAGCAAACATGGGATGTAAAATGTAGTCCTGATGACTACTAGATGGTGAAAAACTCATTTTATTGCCATCTAGCTATCAGGTTTTGCAATAGTACAAATGTGGTAACTCTATGTGAAGAAAGGTCTTACGTATTTCTAGAAATCTCTTGCAAGAATGCAGGGTGTTCCATTCAAAATGAGCCAGCAGTCCCAGGCAGTAAAATCCTTGCAATGCAAAGCAGGGGTGGGTTCCACTTACCTTCCCCACCGGTTCGCATCGCGATGTTTTGCGCGCGTTCCCTCGGGCAATTTGGCTTCCGCACATGCTCAGTAGCTTCAATCAGCCCGAAACACAGCTGAGGAGCTGATCAGCTGTGCTTCGGGCGAAGGAATAAAGGTCAGTTTAAACGCAGGGGCTGGCGGGCGGGAGGGCCCTTTTTCAAGTGGCAGAACAGGAAAAACCTTCCAAACAGTAAAAAAATTCACTAAAAATTCCCCAAAAAAGATGGCGGCGCCCACGGACCAGCACCGACCGAACCGGATCCATGACATCACCACCGGGTCGCTAACGGTTCGGGCGATCCAGTCCGAACCGGGAGGAACCCACCCCTGATGCAAAGCAATGTTGGTGTATTGTTTGTTTGTTTTGTTTGTTTGTTACATTTTTATGCTGCCCATCTCACTGTTACAATGGCTGTAGGAGGCTTACAATATAGTATACTAGCTGATGACCCGGCGTTGCCCGGGTATTTATTTATCCCAATCTTGTATTAGACAGGAAAAGGAATGAATTATATCTATAGTGTCAAATCAAAGCAATTTTATTTACAGGGTTTTAAAAGTATAAGGACCTTGTTCAAATCCCAGCTACAGAACCTGTGGACAGCTGGGGGATTTAGAAGCGCCACCCCCCTGCCTCTGCCACCACCCGTTTTACCATTTACTCAAACTGGGCCTGGGTCTGGAACATAAATCCCTGAGCTGGCCCATGCTGCGCCTCCTCCACCCCTGCTGAAATAGGCTGGGTCTCCTCTCTGGCTTCCATACCTGTTTCGCCTCGGTTTGGGTGGTCCCATCCTTCGCGTGATGAGTTGGGCGAAGGACGATCCTGGGAACATGGACCAAAGCTGTGAGGTGGGGGCGGACGATCCGCTTAGGCCGTAACGCACTCAATTAAAGGCCTCTGTACTGGCCCAATCAGGCTCTCTTGGCTTCGTAAACCTACTGTGTGAGGGAGGCCTAGGCCTGAGTTGGGGCAAAGGACGATCCTGGGAACACAGGCCGAAGCTGTTCCCTGTGAGATTGGGCTGCCGCGGTGAGGTGGGGGTGGGCGATCCGCTTAGGCCATGCCACGCTCAATCAAAGGCCTCTGTACTGGCCTAATCAGGCTCCCTTCATAGGCCTACTGTGTGAGGGAGGTCTAGAAAAACGCTGAGCTAGGCTCAGTGTACAGAACATGACCATTGTTCCAAAAGGCCACCCCTAGGGGTGCTAGGGGTGTCTTACCCCCAGAGTATTTGTCGCCAAATAGTAAGTCATATATGTACCAAGTTTGGTTGAAATTACTTGAGGTGTTCCAGAGTTATGCTGGAACATACAAAATGCTGAGCTTTTTCTGACCTAGGCTTCCTGATAAATCATAAAACACAAACGTAGTCCCAAAAACCTCTTTTTTTATTTCAACGGCTGTAAATTATGTTCATTCACAGTCGTAATAAGTCCCAAACAATGTTAATTAGTGTTAAATTCTGGGACAGAAAAGGCTTCAGACTTGGTAGAATTCAACAGCTCTTTATTGACACTATGTACAGACTCCAGCAGCACTCCAATTTGACAGCCAGCCTTTTATAGGGAGCTGTCAGTGGAGCTATCCAATCAGGGATCTCCATTTTCCCGCCTGAATGGAGGGCCTGACTGTAAACTATTCATGCTTGATATGTAACACCCCTCCCCTCTTGT